>PVKU01009808.1:0-58247 GCA_004027475.1 Anoura caudifer | reverse complement strand
ATACTTTTTCAAATAGATTTTCTATCCTTTGCTCTTCTTCTTCTCCTTCTGGTATCCCTATTAAATGGATATTATTACTTTTCATATTGTCTTGCATTTCTCTTAATCCCTCTTCTTTTTTTTTTTTTTTTTTTTTTTGAGCCTCTTTTCCTTTTCTTGCTCTGTCTGGGTGTTTTTTTCCACTTGGTCCTCCAACTCTCGAATCCAATCTTCTGCTTCATCGATTCTGCTTTTCATTCCTTCCACTGTGTTCTTCAGTTCAGAAATTGTACTCTTCATTTCCTCTTGGCCCTTGTTGATAGTTTCTATTTCCTTTTGCATGTTGATATAGTTTGCAGTTGGTTCATCATAGCTTCCCTGTAGTTTCTGGTAGCTCATTGGGAGCTCGTGGAGCTTCCTGACAACTATTGTTTTGAACTCAAAATCTGACAGTTGAGCTGCCTCTGTTTCATTTAGCATTCTTTCTGGGGCTTCCTCTTTTCCTTTCATTTGGGGATTATTTCTTTGTCTTCTCATTGTTTTTGAGGTTCTTCTTATTAGCCTTAACTTCTTAAATTGATCTGTTCTGGCTCCCGGGGTTTATGGTGTGAACTTCTGTGGTAGAATACCTGTTAGATTCAGTGGTGCTGTCTGCTTCAGGTATCCTGGTGTTCACAGTTTCCACTGTCTTATCTGTTGAAATGCCCCCTCCTTGGGATCATCTCTGTTTTTTTCACAGTTCCAGGGTTGGTTTTTTGTTGTTGTTGTTTTGTTTTTGTCTTACTCATGGGTATTTAAAAAGAAAAAAGAGGAAAAAATGGAAAGAGAAGAAAGAAGAGAAGAAAAAGGAAGGAAAGAGGAAAGAAGAGAAGAAAGAAAAAAAGAGGAAGAAACAAGAGATAAAATTGGAAAGAAAGGAAGAAGGAATCAGGCAAGAAAGAAGATACGCAAAGCAAAGGGCATTGAGGGGTTAAAAAAGATAAAAATAATTTAAAAAAGTAGAAAAAAATTAAAATTTAAAAAGAGAAAAAAGAAAAAAAAAGAAAAAAGAAAAAAATAAAATTAAAAAAAACCAAGAACTCTTGCTGTTTTCAATCTTGCTGAGCTGGTGTTTCTGGTCTTGCTGGCTGCAATGGTCTAGAGGTGACAGTATCACTTTTGTCCCTGTTCAGTGCTCAGCTATCTTTGCGCTACTGTCCTCAGAGCTAGCCCTGGGCCTCTCCGCCCAGGGCCTCAGGTGTAAGTTCTGAGGATGCATGTGCCTATCCCAGTTGCACACAGTTGCCTATGATCTTGCAGCCACCTGTGGTCACATATGGGCGACAATCCTCACACAATCGTCCCCGATGGATGGTGGGCTCAGGTGCGTGGCTGCCCCTCCGGCACTGGGTGCCAGAGGCTTCACCAGCTCAAGCGAGCAGCGGAACAGCCGTCCCCCGGGCGCGTGCTTGTTCTAATGGCGCTGGGTGCTGGGCTCTCCCGCGAGCCCAGGCGCATGGCTATCTCAATGGCGCCAGGAGCCAAAGGACCCATGGGCACCGGCCTCCCACAAGCCCAGGCCTGCAGCTGTACCTCGGGTGCTGGGAGTCAAATGCCCTGGGAACTCAGGTGTGTGGCTGTCCCAGTGGCACTGGCCACCAACAATCAGGCGAGCTCCGGTATGCAGTCCTTCCCCAGGATATGCGTGGGTGTTCACACCCCCAGCCTGTCTGCCACTTAGACCCCAACTCCTCTCTGTGAGATTTCAAGCAACTGGGTTTATCCCAGTGCCGCTAAAACCTTGTTTGGCTGGGGAGGGAGCAGTTGACCCAGCTCCCTCCCTAATCTTGTGGCGAGCCTGGGGAGAGCCAGCTGGGGCCTCAGTCCCGGCCCTGGTGTCCACGCTGTCCCTTGGGCTCTTACTGTTCTGAAGTACTCTCCTTACTGTCTGTTTTTTCAGTGTCCACTACACTTTTTGATCTCCTGATTTCAAATATGCTGTGTTTCTGATGGCTGTTTGCTCTGTTCCGATGTAAATTGGCCAGGATACTCTCCCATGTGTAGGGGGAAGTGGAATGTGCTCCTTCCTACTGCACCACCATCTTGAGAATCCTTGTTTATTTTTTTTTTAAACAGCATATTAAGCACAGCCTCATTTGTTAAGTTGTCTTTGAGCCTGATCTTAGCAGGAGGATAAACTGCACTTTACTTTAATGAAGTATTCTAGCACAGAGATTTTAAAATACAGGGCTGCTCAGCAGCATATTCACATCAAAACAAAATGTCAAAAGAATATACTTTGTAAGGTTCAGGGCTATTTCTGAATTTTAGACAAAGCATAGTATGTTTTCTAGTTATTTTTTCTTATTTTACTTATTTATTTTTAGACAGAAGGGAAGGGAGGGAGAAAAAGAGGAAGAGAAACATCAATGTATGGTTGCCTCTCATGCGCTCCCTACTGGGGACCTGGCCTGCAACCCAGGCATGTGCCCTGACTGGGAATCAAACTGGGGACCTTTTGTTTCACAGGCTGTCATTCAATCCATTGAGCCACACCAGCCAGGGCTCTTTTCTAATTTTCTTTTGCTAATGGGAATCATAACTTCTTTTGCCATTCAATATTTATTTATTGGCTGGAATGACAAGTGGGGTTTGTACTGGAACAGGTGATGTTGAGGGAAAATGGGATACACTAAAAAAATGAAAAGGAATTCAGTGTAACTTAGCCAAATAAAATTGTGATTCCATAAAGATGGTCACTGTATATCTTATACATTTATTTTTCTGTTGTGTATGAATGGAACACTCTGATTAATTCATTATTTGACATGTTGTAACATCAAAGGCTGAATCACAGAAAAACTGCCCATTGAAAGCACAAGAATAAAATTTTTATCACGATTACTTTTTAGAACATTTAAAGTTGATGAAGAACATTTAAAGTTGATGAAGACAAGTAGCATTGAAATCAATGGATTCTTTATAAAGTCTACAAAATGTAATTGTTTAAATAGTCCTTACTAAATGTCTAACTTAAAAAAAAAATTAATGACACCTAGTCTTTAAACTCTTTAAAATCTCCAGGAGTTTACTTACTGACTACAGAAAGCCTGGACATTACATATTTTTGTAGATTCTTAAAGAAAATTTAATAGTTCATTTTACTGAAGCTAAAATGAATTGTATTCAAAAAGTTTGTTTGAATTTTAATGTGTATTGATATATTTCCTACAGTATTGTGTTAAGTTTGAAATTTAATAGTCATCAGAACAATGACTTCAATAGTAACCTTGTGAGTTATATAATTGTCACTAATTGTTTTATTTCTCAAGCTGTGATGATTGTTTTTTCCCTGAGCTGGGTGCTTCACTAATCACCTTGTTTACAATACAGTTACTGAAACAATAATGGTGGATATATATATATATATATATATATATATATATACACATATCCGCATAGAGTATTTAAATGCTTTTCTTTAGCAGCTTCAATATTTATTAGTATTTTTATAGATTTTGTGTTAGCAAACATTTATTAAATCTCAGTTTGGCACAATCATCTTTTTCTAGAGTTTAGTGTTTTGATAAATATGAATAAAATTTGTTTTCTGCCAACAAGAATTTTGGGATTCTGTATTATGAGACAGTGTACAGATTAAATTTCTATATATGGGCAGTAGCATGAGTGGCTTATTTATGTATTTATTTTATTTGTATTTTATTTAGAGTCATTATTTAGAAATGTTCTAATTCTCATAAAAGTTGCAAAATTTTTATTATGAACATCTGTATATCTTACCTTGATGCACCAAATGTAAAATTGTATCTATTATTTCTTGTCTCTGTCAGCCTATCTTTCCCTTCTGAAGCATTTAAGAGTAAGTTGGAGAAAGACAAAATATTTCACATAAATAATTCAGCATTTAGCTCATAAAAAAGTGAGCATTCTTCTTGTAACCACAATACAATTATCACACTCAGAGAACTTTTTAAAACATTTTTTAAAAGATTTTACTTATTTATTTTCAGAGAGAGGAGAAGGGAGGGAGAAAGAGAGGGAGGGAGAGAAAGGAGGGAGGGAGAGAAACATCAGTGTGCTAGAGAAAATCAATTGGCTGCCTCTTGCTCACCCCCAACTGGGGACCTGGCTCACAACCCAGGCATGTGCTCCTACAGAGAATCAAACCAGTGACCTTTCGGCTTGCAGGTCAGTGCCAAGTCCACTGAGCCACACTAGGTAGAGAATTTAACATTGATAAAAAATTAGCTACCATGCAGTCCATATTGAATCCCTGATTGTCTGAAAGTTGTTCTTTTTAGGTATATTTAAAAAAAAATAATTTAAGATCTAATGAGCAATCACACATTGCATTCCTTTTTTTTTGTAAATTTGTATTCTTTAAAATATTTTTATTTATTTGTTCTTAGAGGAGGGGAAAGGAGAGAGAAAGAGAGGGAGAGAAACATCAATGTATGGTTGCCTTTCACACAGCCCCTACTGGGGACCTGGCCTGTTCCAGGCATGTGCCTTAGACTGGGAATTGAATCAGCGACACTGTTTAGCAGGCTGGCACTCAGTCCACTGAGCCACACCAGCCAGGGCAACATTGCATTTCATTGCCACTTGTCTTTAATCTCCTGCAGTCCAGAGCAGTACATCAGCCTTCTAGTGGTCTATGGCACTGACATTTTTGTACAGTTCAGGCTTGCTGTACCTTCCAATTTCAATTTGTAATTGTTTTATGATAATTAGATTCAGGTTAAACATTTGGAGAGAAAAAGATTTCTTAGAGGATATTGCTATCTTCTCGGTGTGTCACATTACAAGAATGGTGCACTGTTGAAATGCCATATGAGTGGTGAAGTGCTTAGTGGAAGTAAATACATGAGCATTGGAGGCAGAGGAGTAGATAGACTGAGGGGCTATGCTTTTGATGCAAGACACAGTATGATCTATGTTACTAAGTTATTTGGACATATGAGTGTTTGGACATAAAGTGTAGAATAATGAAGGAACAACATTTAAACCAATGTTAAAATTGCTAAATAGTTGAAACCCACACAAACCACAGTGACAAGGACAATGTAAGCCTTATAATCTTCTGAGCTGGACATCATTTTTTCTAACTAAACCTACTGAGATGGGCTGGACTCTGCCCGACATTGATATCCTAACTCTGGTGTTTTGATAATTACAGACACAAGAATGAATCAAGATACTGAACACAGCCCTGGCCTGTGTGGCTCAGTTGGTTGGAGCACCATCCCACAAACTGGAAACTGTGGGTTGGATTCCTGGTCAGGAAAAATGCCTGGGTTGCGGATTTGGTCCTGGTTGGACGTGTTCAAGAGGCAATCAGTCAGTTTCTCTCTCACATCATTTTTCTCCCACTCTCTCTTTCTCGCATCCCCTTTCTCTAAAAATCAGTAAGTATGTCTTTGAGTGAGGATAAAAAACAAAAAATAGTGAACACAAATATTAGGTTTCCTTTTCTTTCCCTAACTTGTTGAAACTGTAGCTATATTTACATACCTAAAGGCAAACTCAGTATAAACTGGAAATGAAAAGTTGCTGGGAAGGGAAATGACCTTGCAGGTGTATTTGCTAACCAGAAATTATAAATAATTTTCTCAAATGAAAGCTGATACTTTAGTATTGCCCATATTAAAAATGATAATATCAACACAACCAAAGGCAAATAAAAAGCTCTTTGAACCTGCAACCTTCTTCATTTAGTCTTTAGTAAGATTCAGATGTACATAATTTTTGCAACTTTTATGAGGATTAGAACATTTCAATGACTATAAATAAAATATGAATAATAAAGCTTAAATAAACCACTCTTGTGCTACTGTTCATATTTAAAAATTTAATCTGCACGCACATGCTGATAATATTCACTAACTAATAATACCATAGTCGAGTCTGGCCCAAAGAATTACATAATCTTTGCAAAAATTCTTACAAAAATCTTGCAAAGAAAGCATAACTTCTCGCAATAGTCATTCACAATTGCTGTCTTCACTTTAATCTCCTCATCCTGTCCAGTCTTTTATCTACAGCATTTCTCTAAAACTGATTTTTGCTCAAGTTATTCAGTGAACATTATCAAATGACTAATGGTCACCACCATATCTTCATTTTACCCTATTTCTTAGCAACATTTAATACTTTCCCCTTCTTCTTCACATACATTTTTCTTTCTTTTTAAAAATATTTTATTTATTTATTTTTAGACAGGGGAAGGAAGGGAGGAAGAGAGGGAGAGAAACATCAGTGTGTGATTACTTGTCGAATGCCCCCTACTGGGGACCTGACCTGCTACTCAGACTTGTGCCCTAGGCTGAGAATCGAACTGGTGACCCTTTGGTTCACAGGCCAGCACTCAATCCACTGAGCCACACCAGCCAGGGCTCCATACATTTTTCTATTGACTGTTGTTACACAATGTTTTATAGTTTTCCTCTTTCTTCCTTAACAACTCTTTCTTGTTTTTTGTTTTTGGCATCTTCCTTTCTGCTATGGAGTCTGAAACTTTCCTTCATCACTACAGCTATTCTACTCCAAGCCACTATCACCATAGCAATGGACTTTATGATAGCTTCTTATATGAAACATTCTTTCACTTCCCTCATTAAATCCCTCAAAATGCAACTCATCAAACACAAAGTGAATCCTACCTCCATCAACAGATATGAAATAGGGAATTACACAAATTAAGTCACATGCTAAACTGGTATGTGGCACACTTGGAACTTGAACTTAGACCTTCTGTTATCAAGTCTATGAGCTTTATTCATTTATTTTTTCTGGTTTCAAATCATTTTTTATTTTTCAATTACAGTTGACATACATTATTACATTAGTTTCTGGTGTACACCCCAGTGATTAGATATTACATAACTTACTAAGTGATCATTCTGAAAAATCTCACACCCATTTGACACCATACATAGGTACCAGAATATTATTGACTATATTCTCTGCTGTACATTATATCCCCATGACTATTCTGTAACAACCAATTTGTGCTTCATAATCCCTTCACCTTTTATCCCTTCCCCCTAAATCCCATCCCATTTGGCAACTGTTAACAATGTTCTCTGTGTCTATGAGTCTGTTTCTGTTCTGCTTGCTGATGTGTTTTACTTTGAAGATTCAATTGTTGATATATACATATTTATTGCTACTTTACTGTTCATATTTTTATTTTTTAATTTTTCTTCTTAAAGAAAACTTTTTAACATTTTATATATAGTAGCTTAGTGATGTTGAACTTTCTTGGCTTTTTCTTGTCTGGGAAGCTCTTTATCTGTTCTTTAATTCAAAATGATAACTCTGGTTTTAGGTGCTTGCTTTTCAACACTGAATATTTCTTGCCAGTCCCTTCTGTCCTGCAAAGTTTATGTTGAGAAATCAGCTGACAGTCTTATGGGAAATCCCTTGTAGGTAACTAACTACTTTTCTCTTGTGTTTTTTATGATTCTCCCTTTGTATTCAACATATGACATTTTAATTGCAATGTGTACTGGTGTGGACCTCTTTGGGTTCATCTTGTTTGGGACTCTGCATTTCTTGGATTTGTGTGTCTATTTCCTTTACCAAATTAGGCAAGTAAGGAAGTTTTTTCTCATTGTCTTTTGAAATAGATTTTCAACTTCTTGTTCGCTTTCTTCTCCTTCTGGCACCCCCCTGATTGATGCAAATGTTGGTACACTTGAAGTTGTTTGAGGGACTCCTTACAGTATCCTCATTTTTTGGATTTTTTTTTTTTTTTTGCTGTTTTGATTGGGTTTTTCTGCTTCCTTATCATCCAAATTCTTGATTTGATCCTCTGCTTCATCTACTCCACTGTTGATTCTACGTAATGTATTCTTTTTTTACTTTTATTTTTTGCATTTTTTTCAACAATAATTCAATAATAGTTACCTCCATTTTCCCCTCATTACTATCCCCTGCCATAACCACTCCCCACCTCTAACATTCAATTCTCCTTCCTGTTGTCTTTTTCCATGGGCCCATTATGTGTTCCTTGACTTGATCCTTCCCCTTCTTTCCTCTATTATCCCCTCCCCTCTGGTCACTATCAGTTTGCTCTTTATTTCCATATCTCTGGTTCTATTTTGCTTGCTTGTTTGTTTTGTTGATTAGGTTCCACTTATAGGTGAGATCATATGGTATTTGTATTTCACCACCTGGCTTATTTCACTTAGCATAATACTCTCCAGTTCCATCCATGCTGTCTCAAAGGGTAGGAGTTCCTTTTTTCTTTCTGCTGTGTAGTATTCCATTGTTAAAATGTACCACAGTTTTTTTGATCCACTCATTTACTAATGGTCACTTAGTCTATTTCTAGCATGTGGCTATTGTAAATAATGCTGCTATGAACATTGGGCTGTATAGGTATTCTTGAATTGATGTTTCAGAATTCATAGGGTATAATCCCAGCAGTGGAATTGCTGGGTCAAAAGGCAGTTCCATTTTCAGTTTTTTGAGGAAATTCAATACTGTTTTCCACAGTGGCTGCACCAGTCTACATGCCCACCAACAGTATACAAGGGTTCCCCTTTTCTCTACAACCTAGCTTGCACTTGCTATTTGTTGATTTGTTCATGATGGCCATTCAGACCAGTGTGAAATAGTATCTCATTGTGGTTTTCATTTGCATCTCTCTGGTGGCTAGTGATGCTCAGCGTCCTATAACTGGTTCATAGTAATATCTTACAATCATTTGTATTTCTGTAGCAATTGTAATTTCTTCTCTTTCATTTCTGATTCTAATTATTTGGGTCCTCTCTTTTTCCTGGTTAAAGGCTTGTCAATTTTGCTTATCTTTTCAAAGAACCAGCTCCTGGATTTATTGATCCTTTGAATTGTTCTTTTAGTCTCTGTCATTTAATTCTGCTCTGATCTAGGATATTTCCTTCCTTCTACTCTCTCTGAGCTTTGTTGTCTTTCTTCTAGGTATTGTAGATGTAAGGTTAAGTTGCTTGAGATTTTTCTATCTTTTTTATGTAGGCTTGTATGAACTTTCCTATCAGGACTGCCTTCACTGTGTCCCACAGGTTTTGGGCTATTGTGTGTTCATTTTCATTTGTTTCTAGAAACTTTTTGATTTCTCTCTTGATCTCATTATTAACCCATTCATTATTTAATAGCATGTTATTCAGTTTCCATGTATTTGAATGTTTTTGAGTTTTTTCCTTGAGGTTGGATTGTAGTTTCAAGCCATTGTGATCTGAAAAGATGCTTGATAAAATTTCAATTTTCTTGAATTTGTTGAGGCTTATTTTGTGTCCTACCATGTGGTCCATCTTTGAAAATTTTCCATGTGCATTTGAAAAGAATGGATATTTTGCTTCTTTGGCATGAAAGGTTTTATATAAATATATATATATAATAGTTTTTTGTATATAGGTTGTATATAAATATTAAAGGTGCACGCGTGCTCTCTCTCTCTCTCTCTCTCTATATATATATATATATATATATATATATAAAATCAGTTAAGTCCATTTGATCTAGAGTGTTGTTGAATGCCACAATATCCTTGTTGATTGTTTGCTTCGAAGATCTATCCATTTTTGACAATGGGTTGTTAAAATCTCCTACAATGAGTGTCTTGCTATCAATATCTTTCTTGAAGTCCTCCAAGATTTTCCTTATATATTTGGGTGCTCCTACGTTAGGTGCATATATGTTCACAAGGGTTGTATCTTTTGATGGATTTTACCCTTTAGTATTATGAACAATCCTTTATTTCTGTTGATGACCTTTATTTTGAAATCTTTTTGTCTAATAAAAGTATTGCTACCCTGTTTTTTTTTTTAATGTACATTTTCTTGGCATATTTTTACATTTTTTTGCTTTCAGTCTGTGTAGGTTTTTTGTTCTGAGGTGGGTCTTCTGTAGATAGCATATATTTGGGTCATATTTTCTTATCCATTCTGCTACCCTATGTCTTTTGATTGGAACATTTAACCCATTTAAATTTAGGGTTATTATTGATAGATACTTATTCATTGCCATTTTCCCCTTTGTACCTGTGTTCTTCTCTCTTTCTCTCTCTCTCCCTCTCTTTCTTCATCTTGTTAAAGTAGTCCTTTATCATCTCTTGCAATGTTGGTTTGGTGATTTATTATTTTAGCTATTTTTTCTTTTTGTGTGGAAAACTCCTTATTTCACCTTCCATTTTAAATGAGATCCTTCTGGGTAGAGTAGTCTTGGTTGTAGGCCTTTGCTTTTCATTACTTGAAGTATTTCTTGTCATTTCTTTCCTGGCTTGCAGTGTTTCTGTTGAGAACAGCTAATATCCTTATTGAAGCTCTCTTGTATGTTACTAGCTATTTCTCCCTTGCTGCTTTTAAGATTCTTTTTTTGGCTTTAAAATTTGCCATTTTAATTATGATGTGTCTTGCAGTTGTCCTGTTTGGGTTCATCTTGTTTGGGACCTTCTTCTATGCTTCCAGGAGTGTATGCATTTTTCTTTCATCAAGTTAGGGAATTTTTCTGTCATAACATTTTCAAATAGGTTTTCTATCCCTTGCACTTCTCTGGTATCCCTATGACATGGATATTATTACATTTCATGTTGTCCTGCAGCTCTCTTACCCTCTTCATTCTTTTTGAGACACTTCATTTTGTTACTGTGTCTGGGAATTTTTCCCTACCTTGTCCTCCAGTTCACTGATTTGATCCTCTGTTTCATCTATCCTGCTTTTAATTCCTTCTACTGTGTTCTTTCTTTCATATATGCTATTCTTCATTTCCTGCTGGCTCTTATTAATACTTTTCTATGTCCTTTTTCATGCTGGTGTAGTTCACCATGAATTCCTTGTATTGTCCCTGGAGTTCTCTGTAGTTCTTACTGAGCTCCTTTGAGTATCCTTATAACTATTATTTTGAACTTGATGTCTGATAGCTTGCTTGCCTCAATTTTATTTAGCTTTTTTTTTCCTGGGGACTCATCCCTTCCTTTTAATTAGGGGTTGTTTCTCTGTATCCCTATTGTTGGTGACTCTTGTTTGTTTCTGCATATTAGATTGATTTGATTTGAGTCTCTGTCTTAATGGTTGACCTTTGGTAGGAGACCTGTGGAGATCAGCAGTGCAGTCTCCTTGATCTCCTGAGCTTGATGCTGTTGGGATGCCCTTTTTCCATTTATGTGGGCTCTCTGGTTGTAATTGGGTTTTGGTTGCTGTTGGGTCATTCTTTGGCGGGCCCTTTGCTCTGGCTGGCTGATGTGTCTTGTATTCTATTGTACAGGTGCTATTAGAACAAAGCCAAACACCCAGGAAACAAACCCATACCACAAAAATAGTGCCCATCCACAACCACACTATCAACAGCAATTGAACCAATGTTAAATAAGGTATAAAGAGATTAAAACTATTATAATAAAGAAAAAATGAATATGAGATGAGTAACTGAGAGAGAATGATTTTAAGAGGGTAGAGGGAGGAAAAATAATAAGAGAAGGGAATAGAAACAAGGTGAATAGAGATAAAAAATAAAATTCACATCACAAATAAAAAAGGGAAAGAGTAAAGTGGAATGGAGTAAGAGAAGGGAAGCATATAGTATTAGGTTTAAACAAAGTTATATATATATAAGTATATAATATATATATATGAACCAAATTGGAGAAAGTATCCATGGCAGCAATATCAATAACAAATGAACACAGATTAGTATAGGTGGGATGGGAATAAGAGGGAAAAAAGAAGGGAAGAAAGCTTAAGGGATGTCTAGAAGAAGAGTAAGTGATTATCATGACATGCTAGAGGGAGAAGGAATACTATGAGTGAGGAATGAAAAGCAGGCTAAAACAGAGAAACACTGAGATTAAAAATGAAAAAAGTAAAAGGCAGGAGGAAGGCAAAATGGAATAAGAAAGAGAAGTAGTAAAATTTGAGATCTGAGACACAAAAATAGTAAAGATCTAAAAATAAAATTGAAGAAATGCAATAACAACCAGTGTATCCAGAACCAACAAGCAAAGGTTGGTAAAAGTGGAGAGAGAATAAAGATATTAAGAATGGGAATGTGAGATGTCTAATAACAAGAAAAATGGTTTTGAAAGGATGGTGGGGGGAGAGATAGTAAGAGTGCCGAGGGCAAAAAACAACTTGTAGTAAGAGAGAAAATAAAATATAAAACAAAAGTAAGTACAGGAGAGAAAAAGTTAAAATGGAGTAAGAGAAGGGAGGAGCAAAATATGAGGTTTGAAATAAACTATATTATAAATGCTACTTACCTAAGAGGCACAAACTTGAAAGAAAAGAAATGAATGTTAACAAGTTATGTAGGTAAGAAAATAGCACAAATCACAAAGAAGACTGCAGTGGAATTCATCTCAGTAGAATCCAGTGTTTACCATTATCTTCTCTTGCTGGATTCACCCCTGGTGCTGTCATATGTATCCCAAGCTGGCCCTAGGCAGTCTGTTCAAGGCTGCAAGTGATCCACAGTCAGTGGTTGTCTTCTTCAGATTTGACTGGACACCACTGTTTTGCTCTGCTGGGTTTCTGTCAGCCCTGAGCCCAGGAGTGGTTCATTTAATGACACAGGAGGACTGCCAGTGCCTTCTCCACCTGAATCCAGAGGGAGCCTCTGGTGCGATGGGTGGGTGGGAACTCTGGATCACCCCAGTGGACACTGTTTTGTCTTCAGAGAAGATGGCAGGAGTGTTTCCCCAACCCCTTGCCATACGTCTTGGTCTGTCCCAGGTTCTATCCAATAATGTATGGTTTTTGGTGAATTTGCTCACTGTTCCCTGTAAGGGGCCAATCTGCAAAAAGAGGAGCTTTTTTTCTGCTTGGCACAGGTAGCCGCTCTGTGTGGACTTGAGGCAGGGTAAGGCTCTAAACCCCCCCTGTTGCAACTGTCTCTATTTTCTCTCCTCTACTGGGTTGAGAATCGGGGCCAGAGGATAAGCGCAGCTTTTATTGTCGGGTTAAGGGCCCTTTCAGAGATTTTCCTTCTTTCCCCTACAGAAATGTGCCCTACAGGATGCTCCCGAGCATGGCCTCGCTGATCTGCAGAGCTTGTAATCCTGCATGCGGGGACTGGGCTCCCCTGCCTGTGAGGGGATCTGGCTGGCTGCAGCAAACCTCAGGTGTTCAGCTCCTGGCCGACCAGGCCCAACTTGCTGCTCTTACAGGATGATCAGGCAGAATTCTCCACTCTGAACAGCTCCCTTCTCACCAGATATTCTGGGTGGAGCCCACAGATCCTTCACTGTGACTCTCCATCCCTCTGAGCTCTCTGTTAGCATAGTTTCCGCACCCATTGGCAGAGAGTTTCTGTGTGGCCGGTACACTGCAGTACCCAAGCCCTGGCGCGGGGGTGGCCGGGGTGGGGGGTGGTGGAGATTCTGTTTTCACAATCCCTCTCCTGACAAATCACAGAATCTCTCACACTCAGTGCTGACCACACCCTGTCAGAGCCTCTGGCAGTTTTACATAAGGTTTCTCTCTGGATCTTTCTGCATGGCATTGGGAAGAGCCCTGCAGCTATACTATAGCGTGGCCTGTTGATGGGGTCCTGTCCCTGCTCTCTCCAGAGATTTTCAGCCTTGGGCAGTCTCACTCCCACCACACTGTTTCTGGGACCAGCACCTCTCTAGCCATCTCCCTCCGCTAGAGCTGGTGGCTCCTGTGCTGATAGGCCACCGTCACAGACTGCGCTGCCCAAAGTGCTGGTTTTGGCCACAGTGGGGGCAGCTGCTCTTCTTGGGAATGGCCACCACCTACTGCCTGGTGCTCTGCGGGCATGTAGGGCCTTGCCTACTCCTGCACACTCCCGGTGCTTTTGGCCAGCGTTTGCACTCATTCACTGGTGCTCTCCCTCACTCTCCACTGGATTTTCAAGTTGACTACTCTGTGGATGGGCTGCAAGACCTGTCCGAGTCGGGGAACAAGTGGATGGAGCTCCCGGCTACTCTGCAGCCATCTTGGATACCAGACCACTGATCTTCATTCAACAGTTTCAACACTGGATTTCAGACTCTCTCTGGTCAAAAACATTCACTCTCTCTCTGGTGGTAAGTTTTATAACCTTGGGCCATTCATGTATAACTAGGCAGCAGCTTCCTCTTCCACATGACATGATGTTTTCTTTTTAGCACTGATCAGTGCGCTACTCCACGGCAGTCCGCAGTGGGAAAAGTAACTCCGGATCTGGGAATAGGGCCTGGACAGGGCGGAGGGGCGCCGGCAGAGACCAGGTAGAGAGTGGCACGTCCCTGTGCTCTCTCTCGGGCGCATAGCTGCGTGCTGTTGGACCTGGGACGCTGCGCCCGTAGGGTCCCAAACACAGAAGGATGGACCGGCTACTAGACGCCTGGAGTTTGCCACCACCCCTAACACTCCCCTCTTGCCTTCACCTCTTCCTTCTGCACCCCTTTCTCATCTTCTGTCATTTTCGCCTTCCTTCCTGTTCTCTCAGGCATCTCCTCCCTTCCTTCCACTGATTGGACTTATTTTTTCATTGCAATATAGCTGCTTCTCTCATGATTAATTTCCTATTTACTGTTTTTAACCTAAGATGTCTTTTCAGAATATCATTAGTGAAGGTATGTAGACAGCTTTTGATTTGTTTTTCTATTTCATTAATTTTTCTTCTGTCACTAATGAATTTTGGTTAACTTTTGGTCACAATATCTTGTTAAATGGAATTGATTATATAATTAGATAAATATCGTTGACTTATGTTATTAAAACATCACTTTAGAGTGTAAATTTGAAAGAATAATACACAACTTGAATATGTACTGAGGCTTTATATGAGGACATAAAAAGTGAAAATTAAATCTTTATATTATGTAGTAGATTGGCGATATATTGTCTCAAAATATACATATTTAGAGAATAAAATAACTAATGTTAAAAATATAATACTTTGAAAAACAAGAATAATATTATGTCTTTAGATTCAAAAACCGTGATTAAAAAACTGTATTCAAAGCTAATGAATTAGACAAAGACTTTTAAAGTGGAGACATACATATTAGAATTTTATGTTACAGAGTATTTGGTGGTTTTTATCCCCCAGTTTAAATAAAAGATCCACTTCACTTGAACCGTGAAGACTGCAGCAACAAATATAATCTACACATCTTTCTGTATGTGATCTCCAAGGTGGATGTGTCTATATAATATACCACTTAATATCACGTTGTAGACAATGTGGTAGTATGGGTGTAGGAGAAAAGGATGGACATTTAATTTAGTCAGACCTACATTAATTTTGAAAACCACTTCTGTCTTTCAAGTTCACTGACTCAGAAATTGTTTCTTAACTACACTGAGCTTGTTTTTTCCATTCATAAAATGAAGATCATAATAGCATTTCAAATGATTCCCATGGGAATGAATTAAAAAATGAAAGTAGCATGTACTGTGTTTAGAATAGTTAAGTGTTCTATCAAAGAAAACCACGTCAACCCTCCTTGCCTATCAACTGCTATGAATCACCATGAACTAAGGTGGAAGTGTAAGAAAGTTTTTCATTTAAAGATTAAAATACAAGTTTTTGTGTAGCATCTATGTATCTATGTATCTATCTATTATCTGTCCCTCTATACCTATGTGACTCTATCATTTATCTGTATAATTTCTTGTAATAATGGAAACTTCTTTCAAAAAACTTAAACTGGAATATTGGTATATAAAACAGTATAAATGTTCTGATTGACAACAGGTTTGTTCCAAAAACAGCCTCACTGACTCGTACTGTGGAGCACAATTTCAAAACCACTGGATGAAATAAACTTTATCTGTCTTACATTAATCTTGATACAACCTTAGTTTCTCAGACTTTATCTGCTTGTACACAAAATTCACACCACATTATCAAGAATGTCTTAAATTTTTTATTGGCTCAGTCATTCAACTCTTTAACAAAGGACCTTGACACCCTCTACAAATGCATTTCTATGGACATCTAGGAATAAGCCATATTTGATAATGGTGTGATTATTCCATTTTAACAAATAATAAAGTATATCTCAATATATTGTTAACAATACTGTAGTATATATTTGAAAGTTGCTAAGGGAGTAGATCTCTAAGGTTCTTATTACAAAAATATGTAACTACATATTTTAATAGGAATTGCATTGAATCTATAGGTTGCTTTGGGTAGTACGAACTTTTTAATGATGCTAATTCTTCCTGTTCATGAACACAGCATATGCTTCTACTTATTTGTATCTTCTTCAATTTCTTTCTTTAATGTCTTATAATTTTCTGGGTACAGGTTTTTTACATCGTTGGTTAAATTCATTCCTAGGTATTTCTGATGCAGTTATAAATGGGATTGTATTCTTAGTATCACTTTCTGATAGTTCATTATTTGTGTATAAAAATACAACCAAACCCTCACAAGTATGGCTCAGTTGATTGGGCATCACCCTTCAAAGTGAAATGTCACACGTTTGATTTCCAGTAAAAGCACATGGCTGGGTTGCAGGTTTGGTACCAGGTCAGAACTCTTGCCAGAGGCAAACGATTGATGTTTCCTTCTCACATCAATGTTTCTCTCCCTCTCATTCTCCCTCCCTTCCCTCTAAAAATAAATACATTTTTTAAATGCACTGATTTCTGTATATTCATTTTGTATCCTGCTACCTTACTGAGTTCATTTATCAGTTATAGTAGTTTCTTAGTGGAATCTTTAGGGTTCTCTATATACAGTATTATGTCATCTGCAAATAATAACAGTTTTACTTCCTCCATTCCATTTGGATGCTTTTTATTTCTTCTTCTTGCCTGATTGCTGTGGCTAGGACTTTTGGTATTATGTTGAATAAGAGTGGTGAAAGCAGATATTCCTGTCTTGTTTCTGATCTTATGGGGAACACTTATGATTTTTGCCTGTTGAGTTGGATATTGGCTGTGGGTTTGTGATAAAGAAACTGAATAGTCATTGCAATCTTGAAAAACAAGAATAAACCTGGACAAACCATACTACATGATATGAAACTGTACTGTAAGGCTATAGTAATCAAAACAGCATGAAACTGGGATTAAAAAAGATGTACAGATCAATGGAACATAATAGATAGTCTAGAAATAAACCCATACCTTTATGGCCAATTAACATTGTACTTGACAAAGGAGGCAAGAAACACAATTGATAAAGATAGTCTATTTAACAAATGGATTTGGGAAATTGGAGAGATCAGTGCAAAATAAACAAGAACAGACTGCTTCTTAAACTGTATATGAGAACAAACTCAAAAGAAAACATGGGTAGTAAAATCTAGAAAATCTTTAGTAGCGATATTTTTTCTGATATATCTCCTCATGGAAGGTAAATAAAATAAAATAAAATAAATAAACAAAGGGACTATATCAAACTAAAAAGCCTTTACACAACAAGGAAAACCTTCAACAAAATAGAAAGACAACGTATTGAGTGAGAGAACATTCGCCAATGATGCAACTGATAAGGGACTAATACCCACAATTTATAAGGAACTTATAAAACTCAACACCAAAAAATTCAATTAAGAAATAAAATGGGCAAAGCATCTGAAAGGATGCTTCTCCAAAGCGGACATACAGATGGCCAATAGATATATAAAAAGAAATTCAGTGTTGCTAATCATCAGAGAAATGCAAATTAAAACAACAATGAGATATCATCTCACACATGTCAGAATGGCTGTCATAAATAAATGACCAAAAAAAAAAGTGGGTGAGGATGTGGAGAAAAGGGGGAATCCTTTTGCACTGTGGGTGGGAATGCAGACTGATGCAGCCCCTATGGAAAAGAGTATAGAGTTTCCTCAAACAAGAATGGAACTGCCTTATGGACCAGCAGCTCTACTTCTGGGAATATATCCGAAGAAATCTGAGACACCAATTTGAAAGAATATATGCACTCCTATGTTCATTGCAGTGTTGTAGCCAAGATTTGGAAGCAGCCCAAGCATCTATTTGTAAATGAGTACATAAAAAAGCTGTAGTACATTTATACAATGTAATAACTACTTGGCCCTTAGAAGAAAGAAATCTTACCTTAAGCCAAAGTATGGATGGACCTGGACTGTATTGTGCTAAGTGAAATAAGCCAATTAGAGAAAGACAAATACCATATGATTTCACTCATATATTGAATCTAAAGAATAAAATAAACTAACAAAATAGAAACAGACTCATAGATACCAACAACAGATTGACAGCTGTCAGAGGGGAGAGGAAGGTGGAGGGCTTAGTAAAAAGTTGAAATGTTTAAGCAAGAATGTATCCATAGATGCAGACAACAGTATGGTGATTATCTGAGGAAAAGGGGGGGCAGGGGAGGTGGAAGAGGGTAAATGGGTATAAACAATGGTGTTGGAAGGAGATCAGCCTTGAAGTGATGAATACAGTACAATATGCAAATGATGTATTATAGAATTGTATACCTGAAGCCTATAAAATTTTATTAACCTATGTCACCCCAGTAAATTCAATAAATTTTTTTAAAAAACTTTCTGAAAGGAAATACATATAACTATGTGAGGTGATGGATATTAAATAAAATTATTGTGGTAATCATTTTGCAATGTATACATATATCAAATTATTATGTTGTACATCTTAAACTAACACAATGTTTTATGTCAATTATATTTCAATAAAATTTGAAAAAATATAATAATCAATAAAATTTCTCTCCAAATAATATCATAATATTTTCTATGAGCCTTCCAGTTTGTATCTGTTTTTACTAATATACACTTATTTTTAATTGAGGTATAATTGATATATAACATTATAATAATTTTAGGTGTATAACAAATGATTTTTTATACATTCTGAAATGATCACCATGCTAAGTTTAGTTACATTCATCCTGTTACAATGACAAATTTTGGGTTCCTGTGATAAAAATTTTATTATTTATCTTCTTACCAGCTTTGAAATATGCAGTACAATATATCCCCATTACTCATTTATAACTGGAAGTTTGTACCTTTTGACCCTTTTTACCTCTTTCTCCCACCCCCATCTCTTACCACTGTCAACCATAATTCTGTTATCTGTGACTATAAGCTTTGGGTTTCTTTTGTTTGTCTTTGTTTTTGTGGATTTCACATGTAATTGTCATCATATGGTACACTGGTTTTTCCTGTTTGACTTATTTCACTTAGCATAATGAATGCAAGGTCTATCTATGTGGTCACAAATGACAAGATTTTATTCTGTTTTATGGCTGAATTACATATATATGTATACATACATATCACAGTTTCTCTAACCACTTATCTATAGATGGACACACACTTAAGTTGTTTCCATATCTTGACTATTGTAAATAATGCTGAAGTGAACATAGGAGTGCATAAGTTTTTGAATTTGTGTATTTGTTTTCTTTAGTTAAATGCCCATAGTGGAGTTGCTGGATCATATTATAGTTCTATTTTTAATTTTTTGAAGAACCTCCACACTGTTTTCCAGAGTGGCTGCACCAATTTGCATTCTCACCAACAGCACACAAGGGTACCCTTTTCTTCACACCCTCACCAACAGCTGCTATTTCTTGTGGGTTTGATAATAGCCATTCTGATAGGTGTGAGGTGATTGCTTATTGTGGTTTTGATTTGCTCTTCCCTGATCATTAGTGATGTTAAGCATCTTTCATGTACATGTTGGCCTCTATGTCCTCTTTGAAAAATGTCTGTTCAGATCTTCTGTTCATGTTTTAATCAGATTTTAGTTTTGACTACTACATTATGTGAATTTTTAATATGTATTCTAGATACTAACTCCATATCAGATATGTGTTACCTTATCGTGTCAGTATGTTACCTTCTCATTTTATTGATCTTTTTCTTTGCTGTGTAGAAGCTTTTTAATTTGATGTAGTACCATTTATTTATATTTGCATTGGTTGCTTTTGCTTTTGGTGTCAGATTAAAATAATCATTGCTGGCTCTTATGTTAAGTAGCTTACTGCCTGTGTTCTCTTCTAGGAGTTTTATGGTTCAGGCCTTATATTTAATCTTTAGTCCATTTTGAGTTAATTATGTGCATGGTGTAAGTACATCTGTTTATGAAGGGGTGTTTATAGTTTTGGGGGGAGGAGAAAATATAATGCCTTGCACAAAGATGGCATTGCTTTGGCAAAACTCAAGTTTTAAATCCCATGAAGGGAAAGTTACACTTTCTTGAGAGAGTTTCATATGCTGGGGGTGGCATATGAGAAGGCAACCAATCTGTGTTTTTCTCTTGCACCGACATTTTGTTGTTTCACTCTCTCTCTTAAAAAAAAAAATCAATGAAAATGTGTCCTAAGGTGAGGATAAAAAATTTTTTAAAAAATAAAAAGTATCTGGTAGGAAGACTCAAGATGAGAGAATATACAAAGCTTATATGAAGATACAAGTGTAGAAAGTCAGATTAGATTCACTGTCCATTTCCGTGATTACATCCTTGGGTACTACAAAAGTAGGGGAAGAATTCATTCATCATGGCATAGGAGGACAGAGGACCAATTTCTATGGTGAGTGTAGATGATGCCTCTGGACAGACTCACACTGGGTCCTGAACTCCCCAGTATGGTGCACTAAAGAATCCAGAGTGTCTGGGCTTTCTTGGTGATTTGGAAGAAGGGTGGAGAAAGCCAGCCAATAAGAAATTTTAGTTTGGGCCAGGTCGTCCACAAGTGAGAGCAGCTTCAACTGGAGAAAATGGCACGGTCCACAGTTATGAAAAATATGTTGACATGAACATGCAATATCAGGTGAGCCAAGCTACATACAACAAAATGAAGCACAGAGGGAGATACTGGAGTTCATGGACAAGCAAAATGAAATACTTTGCCTGGAGGCTCTCATGCAATTGAGGTCCCTTTCCTGGTTTCAGAATTCTCACAACCCTGAACAAAAGGGTGAGAGTAGGTGATTAAAAAGCTCCCGAATGACTGAGTGTTTTTCTCCTAGCTCCTGAACTTTTGGTAAACAGTGACTTGAATTTTTCTGACAAATCTCTTGACGATACTGAGTGTCCTGGAACAGGACAGAGTAAATCATTTGCTGAAGGCAGCCTGAAGCTAAAAAGCAGAGTTGTACTCCTTTTCAGGAAGTAGAAGAAGTTATATTTTTAAAAAATCTGAGACAAAGAATACAAATTTGTGTTACACTGTACTCATGAGTTAATTTTCTTACTCTATTGCTTTGCTAATACCATGATCTCCTCCCGGGCTTCGCCATTGCCCAGGTACAAATGAGCCTCCCACCAGTCATCAATGTGAAGTCAACTATCACCATAGTCACACACAAAGTGAAATGACACTAGCATAAAGCTGTTGGGGCACTCTTTGGCACTGTGGGAAGAGGGAGAACACCTATCCTTCTTTTAGGTTACATATGATAAGAAGGTCTTGTGTGGTTGCTTTTACATAAAATTTAAAGAATGTATTGAAACTATTCTCTTACATTTTCTCAATCACAGTCCTATTATTCTCTCTCTAGGACCCAAGTTTGAATCCAGGCAACCATTAGATGAATTTGAGTGATGCCACCAAATTTAGAACTATTATTTCTCTTTCATAACCAAACTTTCTCACTGGATAAAATCTGCCATGTCTACCCCTTTTCCCAACATGAGTTTTCTCTGGGAGCAGAGGTAGGGGTGGGTAGGGTGTTCCTTTAGACTTCTAAAATGATTTTGCAAGTTAGTTGGACATGGAACCTACTTATATTTAAGTAATGACCCCCAGCTGCACCTCCATTTATCTTTGGTGTTTGGAGTTATGTAATAGCATCATTATTTTATCTTTATCTGTAAAGGTATTATGATGTATGGAGAAGAGCCCTGGACACTGAATTAGAGAACCCACACTTGTTCTATATTATTCTGTGCATGAGCAGTGTGACATTTGACAAGTCATCCATCTCCCTAAGCTCTGAGATTTTATGTAAAATGAATAATTATGATGCACTGTATTCCTTATAGATCTGGTGAGAATAACATGATGACATGTTATGTGAACACATTTTACAAAGTGATATACACATATACATTTCTTATTATGTACCTTAGGTCACTGCATCCCTCATGTGCCAATGCAAACAGATGTTCTCCCAAAGGATTGGAGGAGTCTATCACATTTGATTAGCTCAGAAAATATATGTGGCTTTAATGTAATTCATATATAATTCACATTTATAATATAGGTGATATTTTTCTTCTACCTCCAAAACTTTGATCCTTCTGTACACATTTCACAGTAAGTAGGAACAAAAGAAAATATCTTTGCTGTGGCTTAAAACAGATAATTATTCTAAATATGTTTTCTCTGCAATTTGAACATTCATGAGCAACAAGACTACCGAAATCCAGCTAAGCATTATGATAGCTTTTTAGAAGTAATATTACTAGGCAATATTACAGTGAGTCTTAGTTCTGCTTGGAATACCACATTTGCATGGGTCTTTTCTACTGATGTGAAATGTGTTCACATTACACTTTTTTCTCACATTAAAGAACAAAACATTTTGCCTCATTTTCATATACTTCACATTCCATCTATGCACAGAGATTCTACTGACCCAAAAATAATAATCTATAGGGTGCTGTATCATATAAACTTTACCAAAATAGGCATAAACTTTAAAGACACCCTTCAAAAAAATTTTGCTACTGTGTCTGTTTTGTAATATTTATTAGTAAAGAAAGGGTTTTAGTATAAATCATGAAATTCCCAAATCATTCTTAAAAAGAACTATCTCCAATATTACATCTTTAAATTGGTTGGTTTAATGAGCTTCACAGTGAGTTATAAAATTACTGGACAGGATCAGCCTATTCTGACCATATTTTGACAATATAGTTGTACATAGAGAAGGCTCATTTTGCTTGCATTTAAAATGTCAAAATTTCCACTGTTGGAACTGTGATGGAGAACAAAAAAGCCATGGTTGTTACTTTCTACATAGGTTCTTCATATTGACTTGTAGCTCTATTACCCTTTGTAGAATCTATTTCCCTTCCTATTAAATCTGGGCTGGCACACCATGGCTGGGGGCATTGACAAAGAGTATGGCTGATTTCTGGAGAAATTTCTACCACAACCGAGTATTGCTTTAACACCACATACACAATATGTAGCATGACTTTGGATCCTGGAAGTGGGTGGCAAATTAATGTTACAGGAGTCTGGAAAAATGGTGACTCTTGTGCAGGAAAGAATTTGATAAAACTCTCATGTGATAGTGTAGAAAGCACATGATATAGTTAATAGACTTGTGGCTTTATGTGCAAAGGTTGAAAAATGAGTATTACTAGCTGGAATGCCAGTTACAACTGACTCCATTTAAAAAGAGTTTCAGTAAGAATCTGTTGAATGAATGACTGTATCTCCAGCATAACTCTTTATTTAGAAATCCTATACTTTATTAGAATTATTGACTTGCCTCCCTAGGAAAATAATCTATCAAGTATGTTAATTATTGCCTTGCATTAAATGCTTCAGGATATATTGTATATTGTCTTTCTTAGCAAGTCATTCAATAATTTGGCCTCTGCTTAATCTTCCTATTTTCTACTGTTCCCTATTCTTCTGGTACATTGAACTCCTTTCCTTTTCACATCTCTATGTCTATAATGAGAAATTTCTACAGTTTGAAGTTGCCTGCCCCAGTTTTGCCTGGAATATAGTAGGTACTCGATAAATACTTCTGGACTTAAGAAATAACGAATTGATCTATGGATATGAAGATTGACAGAGGAAACAATTGTACTTATTGAAAATAGTCAGATGCCATAGAACAATTACCATTTGAAATTGCTCAAATTTCAATATGCGTAAACATTATCTGGGATCTCTTATAATGCAGATGCTGATTCAGTAGATCTGGGGCAGGCATAGTACTCATTTCCAACTATAGCTCTTAAGTGATGTCAAAGCTGCTGATTGACAGATCATACTGGTTAACAGTGTCTTAATAATAGAGATTCTGATAAAACTAGGAAGGTGATATAGATAAGAAACAGCATTTCCATCACTGAGATAGAAAATTATTGGTTTAGCTACAGTGAATTTTTTTCTATTTTGTGGTCACATAGGATGTTTAGAAAGAAAATTTAGGTAATAATGCTGTTAAGATAAGGCCATATTATACAAGATCTGAAAATTAGCTTTTTCTTTCTTTTCCTGTTTTTTTTTTAAATTATAGTTTATGCTATTATAGTTGTCCTAACTTTTCCCTTTGCCCTCCTCCTCTCAGTTCTCTCTTTCCGCAGTCAATCCCCACACCATCGTTTATGTCCATGAGTGATGTATATATGTTCTTTGTCTAATCCCTTCATCTTCTTTCAACAAATCCTACCCTATTCCCTTCTCTCTAAGAGCTATTCCTTATTTCTGTGACTCTGATTCTATTTCGCTCATTAGTTTATTTTGTTACTTAAATTCTAGTCATAAATGAGATCATATGGTATTTGTCTTTCATTGCCTGGCTTAGTATAATAGACTCCAGGTCCATCCATGCTGTCACAAAAGGTAATAATTCTTTCTTTTTCCCTGCTATGTAGTAGTCCATTGTGTAAATGTACCACATATTTTTTTATCCACTCATCTACTGATGGGCACTTAGGCTGTTTCCAAATCTTGGCTATTTATAAATAGTGCTGCTATGAACATAGGGGTGTATATATTCTTTTCAATTGGTATTTCAGGATTCTTTGGATATATATCCAGAAGTGGTATCACTGGGTCAAAAGGCAGCTACACTTTTTAAAAAACTTTTATTTATTTATCTTTAGAGGGGAAGGGAAGGAGAGAGGGAGAGAAATATCAATGTGTGGTTGCCTTTCGTGCATCCCCTGCTGGGAACTGGCCTGCAACCCAGGCATGTGCCCTGACTGGGAATCGAACGGCGATCCTTTGGTTCGCAGGCCTGCGCTCAATCCACTGAGCTACACCAGCTAGGGCTAAGGCAGCTACATTTTTAATCTTGTGAGGAAACTCCATACTGTTTTCCAGAGTGGCTGTACCAATCTGCATTCCCACCAACAGAGCACTATAGTTCCTTTTTTCTGCTCTCCAGCACTTGTTTTTTGTTGATTTATTTATGATAGCCATTTTGGCAGGTATGAGGTGGTTTCTCATTGTGGTTTTCATTTGCATCTCTGATTGCTGGTGATGTTGAACAGTTTTTCATATGTTGATGGGCCATCTGTAGGTCTTCCTTGCAAAAGTGTCTATTCAGATCTTTTGCCCATTTTTTAATTGGATTGTTTGTCTTCCTGGTGTTGAATTGTGTGGATTCTTTATATATTTTGGAGATCACAACCTTGTCCAATGTATCATTGGAAAATATGTTCTCCCATGCAGTGTGTTCTCTTTTCATTCAGACGATGGTTTCTTTAGCTGTTCAGAAGCTTTTTAATCTGATGTAATACCAATTTGTTTATTTTTCTTCTCTATCCCTTGCCCTAGGAGGTAATATTGGCAAAAATATCATTATGTGAGCTATCTGAAATTTTACTGCCTATGTTTTCCTCTAGAATTTTTTATGGTATTATGACTTATAGTTAATTCTTTTATCCATTTTGAGTTTATTTTTAAAAATATTTATTTATTTTTAGAGAGTTTATTCTAGTGTATGGTATAAGTTGGTGATCTCATCCAGTTCTTCCAATACCATTTATTGAGAGACTGTCTTTACTCCATTGTATGCTCTTGCTTCCTTTGTCAAATATTAACTCATCATAAAGGTGTGGATTTATTTCTGGCCTCTTTATTCTGTTCCATTGATCTATGTGTCTGTTCTTATGCCAGTACCAGAATGTTTTGATTACAGTGATCTCATAGTATAGTTTGATATCAGGTATTGTGATCCCTCCAACTTTGTTCTTATTTCTTAAGATTGCTGAGGCTATTTGCAGTCTTTTCTGGTTCCAGATAAATTTTTGGAATATTTGTCTAGGTCTGTGAAATACGCCATTGATATTTTAATAGGACTTGCATTGAATCTTTAGGTTGCTTTGGATAGTATAGACATTTTAATGATGCTTATTCTTCCAATCCATGAACACTGTATATTCTTTCACTTATTGTGTCTTCCTCAATTTCTCCTCCAGTGTCCTATAGTTTTCTGAATAGAGGTCTTTTACCTCCTTGTTGAAACTTTTTCCTAGGTACCTCATTTTTTTGTTGTAATAGTAAATGGGATTATTTTCCTCGTTTCTCTTTCCAATAGTTCATTACTGGTGTATAGAAATGCCATTGATTTCTGAGTATTGATTTTGTATCCTGCTACTTTGCAAGATTCATTTATTAGGTCTAGTAGGTTTTTGATAGCACTTATAAGGTTTTTTTATGTACAACATCATGTCATCTGTGAGTAATGGCAGTTTTACTTCCTCTTTTCCAATTTGGATACCTTTTATTACTTTTTGTCTTATCACCGTGGCTAGGATTTCTAGTACTATGTTGAACAAAAGTGGTGAAAGTGGACATCCTTGTCTTGTTCCTGATTCAGAGGGAACAGTTTAGTGCTTGCCTTTTGAGTATGATGTTGGCTGTAGATGTTTTGAATATGGCCTTTATTATGTGGAGGTATAATCCCTCTATTCCCACTTTGCTGAGGGTTTTTATTATAAATGGGTGCTGAATTTTATCACATGCTTTTTCTGCATCTATTGATATAATCATGTGATTTTTACCTTCATTTTATGTGCTTTATCACATTTATTGATTTGTGAATATTTTACCAACCCTACTTGATAATGGTGTATGATCTTTTTTAATAGTTGCTGTATCTGGTTTGCCAGTACTTTGTTGAGGTTTTTAGCTTCAATATTCACCAGAGATATAGGCTTATAATTTTCTTTCTTTGTTGTGTCTTTACCTAGTTTTAGAATTAGGATAATAACTGGTCTCATAAAAAGCTTGGAAGCCTTCCATCTTCTGAAATATTTTGGAATAATTTGAGAAATATAGGTGTTACTTCTTCTTTAAATAATTGGCAAAATTCACCTGTGAAGCGGTCTGATCCAGGACTTTTGTTTGCTGAGAGTTTTTTGATTACTGCTTCCATTTAATTAGTTGTTACCAATCTATTCAGGTATTCTGCTTCTTCCTGATTCACTTTCGGGAGATTACATAACTCTAGAAATTTATCCATTTGTCCAGGTTGTTCAATTTCATGGCATATAGTTGTTCATAGTGTGTTCTCATAATCTGTTTTATTTATCTGGTTGTTATTTCTGCTCTTTCATTTGTGATTTCATTAATTAGAGTCTTCTCTCTTTTTTTCTTGATGATTCTGATTAAAGGTTCATTAATTTTGTTTATCTTTCCAAAGAACAAGCTCCTGGATTCATTGATCTTATGATTTTTTTTTTTAGTATTATGTCATTTATTTCTACTCTGGTCTTGATTATTTTCTGCCTCCTACTACTTTTGGGCTTTGTTTGTTGTTGTTTTTCTAGTTCTTTTTTAAATATTTTTATCATTGTTCAATTAATAGTGGAACGCATGCTCTGATGCATGTATGCATGAGACTTGGTTATCTGGATGGTGAAAAATAAGTCAAATGAAAAAAATTGTGGTATTGTATCAAGGGGAAGTCAGACATAACAGCATTAGAGGGATGAGTCGCTAAAATACAGTATTAATGTTCAGTATCACAAGATTGTATTCAAGTCACTGCAGAGCAATATGTGAAACCAGTATGGTACTTCTCCTCCTTCTCTCCTCTCATGGATTTGAATTCAATAAAATACCAGTTTTGTTTCAGTTTGGTTTAGAAAAATGTCTTACATTGTTTCTGCACTTGTTTTGTAGAGGAATATGTAGATTTAGTTCCTGGTTGACCTAGTTGGCTGAATTAGAAACAAACAAGCATATACACAAACAAACCAGCAAAAAACCAATTCAGTAAATGGCCTAGTAAATAATTTTACATCTGTTTGGGTTAAGGATAAAGAGCTCAACACATATATTGAGTTTATTTCAGCTTTTAATTTTCTTTCTGGTTGAATCATTGAATACAAATGCCAGCTGGAACATCCAGAATGGATTTGGAAGTGCACAAGTGCACAGTCTAAACTCTAAAATCTCTGGATGAGACTGGTTAACTTGTAGGAGCTTATCTAGTAGCTATAGGTCCGTGGGGAAATCCCAGTGGTATCCATGATTTGATATGTATACCTCCATGAGGAATTATCATAGAATTTGACTAAGCAGTGTAGGTTGATGAATGAAAGGACCCTGAGGGGTTGGCATTGTATAATAATCCACACTTTCCCACATTGTACTGTTTATTCACAAATAAATCAAAGCACCTCTTTTATGCAGCTAAAGCCAAGCCTATTTGATGTTTCTCTGAAAATTTTGTAAGTAGGAAAAACAGACTGTGGAAATCACCTTAGCAAGGCTGTTTGCTATGTTACAGGAAGAAACTTCTTTATTTAGTGTCTATGTATTCTGAATTTATGACACTGTTTTAAACATTTTTGTGAATACTTCCTACAATCTGCATAAAAGAGTGCTCACAAAATAACCATTTAAAAATATTTGTGAAATCCCATGAAAACATGACCTTTCTGGAAATTAAAATCCAAATGACTTTTCTTATCACTCTCTAGGCTCCTAGAAGGTCAATAGGGGAGGAAAAAACCACAAGCTTTATAGATAGACTGAATGTGTTCAAATCTCAGCTTTCCACTCACGATGTATCCTTGGGAAAATTACCTAAATACTCGGCACTTGATTCCTCATCTGTAAAATGGAAATAATGAAATTTTGCAGCAAATCAGTGTGAAGATTAGAGATAAATAACATAAAGTACTAGCACAGCTCCTGATGCATAGAAGCTATTCAATAAATGTTCTTATATTAAGATATAACCTTCACACCTTTAGCTCTCAATATGACCAAGCCACCATTTCATATCCAAAAGGATACTTTTAAACAAGCTATTTCAACTTGTTTTTTCTCTTTTACCTTAGTTTATTCAAAGACATGAGAGCTTAAGTTGAGATGGGGAAGTTGCGAACTATGCAGAGAAGAAAGGGAATAAACATTTGAGTCAGGGAGCATTACAACCTCTTAGGAGACAGAATACATTCTGAAGTTGATGGACAAAACTGCTTCCTTCTGGCTGGAGACAGGTAAAAGGTAGCACCTCACACTAGCAGTACCTCACAGTAGTACGCAAAAATCTGGCTGGAGATAGGTAAGAGGTAGCACCTCACAGTAACAAGCAAAAACTTTAAAAAATTATTATGCTGACCTTGGAGGTACACTTCAAGTGTAGTATGTTTACTGCTTTTATTTTGTTTTTCCAACTATAATTATTTGAAAGTTTTTGCTTACTACTGAGAAATTTATTAAGGGGGGAGGATGACTCAGACATTCTTATAAATTTTCTTAAAGTACCAGGACCATCCTTCTACATACCCTTCTAAATTCTGTAAAGATAAAGCAAAATCATTCTTAATTAAATGTTTGATGCTTATTCTAGCTAAGCTAATAGTAATAGGTCAAATATCTTTTTTATATATATCATATTCTCTTTACTTTTTACTTTTTTCTTTTGACTTAATCTAAAGATTGTCATTACCTTTATTTTAATCATTACCGTTTTCCCCCTTATACTTCCCTCCCCCCAGCAATCATCACCCTGTTGTCCATGTCCATGAGTCCTTTTTATTTTTGCTCAACCCCTCCATCCTCTAACTTCCCCCATTCCCCCAGCTGCCATCCTGCTCTCCATCTATGAGTCTGTCTCTGTTTTGCTTGTTAGTTCAATTTGTTCATTAGATTTCACATATGAGTGAAATCACATGGTATTTGTCTTTCTCTAACTGGCTTATTTCACTTAACATAATGTTCTCCAGCTCTGTCCATACTGTTGCAAAGGGTAAACTTTTCTTCTTTTTTTATAGCTGAGTAAAATTCCATTGGGTAAATGTCCCATAGTTGTTTTATCCACTTATCTACTGATGGACACTTGGGCTGTTTCCATATCTCAGCAATTGTAAATAACACTGCAATGATCATAGGGGTGCTTATGATCTTCCAAATTAGTGTTTTGGGTTTCTTTGGCTATATTCCCATAAGTGGGATCACTGAGTCAAAAGGCAGATCTATTTTTAATTTTTTAAGGTATCTCCATACTGCTTTCCACAGTGGCTGCAGTAGTCTGTATTCCTACAAAGAGTGCAAAAGGGTTTCCCTTTCTCCACATCTTCACCAGCATTTGTTTGTTGATTTATCGATGATAGTCATTCTGACAGGTATGAGATTGTACCTCACTATAGTTTTAATTTGCATTTCTCTGATGATTAATGATGTTAAGCATGTTTTCATATGTCTGTTGGTCTCTGTATGTCCACTTTGGAGAAGTACCTATTCAAGTCCTTTATTCGTTTCTTAATTGGGTTGTTTATTATTATTATTATTATTATTTGGTGTTGAGTTTTGTAAGTACTTTATAATTTTTGGATGTTGACCTCTTATCATATGTATTGGCATATATTTTCTTCCATTCTCTGTTTTGTCTTTTTATTATTACTATTTCCTTTGCTGTATGAAAACTTTTTAGTTTAATGTAGTTCCCATTTGCTTATTTTTTCTTTTGTTTCCCTTGCCTGAGTCAATATATCAGATAAAATATTGCTATGAGCAATGTCCAAGATTTTGCTGCTTATGTTTTCTTCTAGGATTTTTATGGTTTCAAGCTAAACATTTAAGTTATTAATTTATTCTTCTGTGTGGTATAAGAAAATGGCCTAGTTTCATTTTTTTGCATGTATCTGTCCAGTTTTCCCAACATCATTTATTTTTTTTAAGATTTTATTTATTTGTTTTCAGAGAGGGGAAGAGAGGGAGAATAGGGAGAGAAATGGGGACTTGGCCCATAACCCAACCATGTGCCCAGACTGGGAATCAAACTGACAACTGTTTGCTTCAGCACTCAATCCATTGAGCCACAGAAGCCAGGGCCCAACAACATTTATTGAATAAACTATCTTTTTCCCATTGTATATGCTTGCTTCCACTGTAAAATATTAATTAACTATAAAGGTGTAGATTTATTTCTGGGCTCTCTCTTCTGTTCTATTGATCTATGTGTCTATTTTTATCTAATATCAAACTATACTACAAAGCCATAGTAATCAAAACAGCCAGTGGACTATTTTGATTACTATGGCCTTGTAGTATAGTTTGATATTAGATAGCGTGATTCCTCCAATTTTGTTCTTCTTTCTCAAAATCGCCATTCCTAACCAAAGTCTTTCATGGTTCCATATACATTTTTGAATTTTGATTCATAAATTCTTAGAATATTAGAATTCAAGGGCATTTAAATTTCATCTGTTCAAATCCTGAATAATATATTTTTTATATTAATCACATGGAAGAGTAATCAGTCGGACCTTTTGGGAATGTTTTCCATAAATGGAGGTCCTGTACTTCTGTTTTTAGAAAGCTCTGTTCAAATGTTCTTCCTCATACCAATTTGACATTAAATTCTGCATCACTTATAACTGTTTACTTCATAGAAAAAGCATATTATGTGCATTGTGTATGTAAACTTCAAACATTTTTACTTACAAAAAAGCATTTTCACTTTGTTTTTCAAGTTTCATGCAATAGACCTAATTTGTTTTCCATGTGACAGGTCTTTACTGGCTATATTAAGTCTACAAAGTCTCTTGTCCAGAATAAGTATGCCTGGAAAAGCAAGGTATGATTAGTTTGACAAGTAAATAAGGAGATTTTTGGCAGTGTATTAGAGTAGATTGCATAAATAAACGTCTCTGAAAAAAGCTAGAAGGTACTGTTAAAAAACATCATTGAGCAGAGAGGAAAGTGAATAACTACAGTGCTCTGAAATATCATATAAATGGGGATCTTGAAAGATAGATATATGAAAGTTAAAGCTCTCTTTTGATTACAAGTTTTCTTTTAAACCTTGTTGTCCATGAGCTTCAATTTTGCAAGTGTGGAGGTGGTGGAACTATGATGGGGTAGGATGGAGGTTAAGTCTAAGAGAGCTTCTCATGAAGAGAAGACCAAAAAGGGCCATTCCACCTGTGCATGGGTGAGTAAAAAATAAATGTACCCATTCTCCCTCCTCATGTGACAACCTGGATAAACCTGGAGGGCATGTGAAATGGCATGTGAAATAAGTCATATGAGAAAGACAAATACTGCATGGTATCAGTTACATAGGAAATCTAAGAAAAAAAGTTGAACTTGAAAAGTGGTTGTCAGGGGCTAGAGGTAGGGAAAATGAAGAGTTTGGTGAAAGGGTACCAACTTTCAGTTACACGATGAATAAAGTCTGAGGATCTACTCTCTAATATGGTGACTATTGTTCATAACACTGTAACGTATAAATGAAGTTTTCTGAGAGAATAGAACTTAAACATTCTCATTTTAAAAAGGTAAATATGTAAACTGATGGATGTGTTAACTAACTCTATGGGGGGAATCCTTTCACAATATGTATGTATATCAAATTGTGACATTGTATACTTTTAAGATCTTACAATTTCACTTATTAATTATGTACCAATAAAGCTGAAAATAAATAAAATAATGTTCATAACTACTTTCAAAATAACTAATTCTCTGTCTCATGAACACAATTGTCACAACTTTATAAGTGAAAATGATCATTTTGACTCTAAATGTAAACAGGAACATCAGTAATATTAGTGTTTTTCTCCCCAGGGAAAGGCAATGGATTTATGATGATTAATTTATTTCTTTAAGCTAGAAATCATGTGAAAGTGGAATTCTTTTACAGTATATTACAGTACTCCTTGGTAAAACAAACCTGTCTTCAAGGGGATTAAATCTTGGTCTTAGCACCTATTCATAAACAATTTGTTTTCCAAATATAATAAATGAAGAAAGCTAATTAGTTCTCCCAAATCCCATTCCAATTCTTCTTCTTTCTACAAGTAGAGGCTGGAGATTTAAAATGTATTATTCTCAGATATTGTGGCTAGAGTTCCAGATATGATTTAGAATTGGAAAATTAGATAGACTCACATAATATTTTGGTTTGAATCTGAGTAAGGAAGGAAGAAAGGGTGTGCTGGGGGCCCCCAGGTCGTTGGCAAGGGCCATGACAGTGCTGTTCCTTGGGGCTCTGTGCCGCTGTGGTGTGAAAAGTCGTTTTTGGAAGGCTGGCATGGAGTGTGATTCTTCAATCCTCCCAGCAATTCTGTGAGCTGTGCCCGCACCCATTAATATCTGTTCGCACTTTCCGAGAGTGAATTCCCTTGCTCATAACTTCTTATATCCAGGGATATATCAAGAGGGTATATCTGGATACTTAGAAAATCTACAAATTAAAAAGAAAACTAAATTCAGTACCACTTTGTTCAAGGACAAAGTAAGTTGGTTCACTAATGACCTAGACATTTATATTTAATTGCATATTCACTGGTACTTCATTTCATCAAATAAAATGTTATTTTCATAAAAACACATATATAGAAATATATTAGAGAGGTGCTTTCCATACTTAACTTACTTGAGAAAAGGAAATGAAGGTTAGTTTTATTATCCTTGGTAATAATCATAACAAATAAAAACACTTTCCATGCATTATTAGGCCTTGGATATGTCTCGGTGTGAAATGATTATTTTTTCCTCATGAATGCGAATGGTGAATACAATATGTTGATTTATTATGTTGCCTATGTAACAATGCTATCCTAAAAATTTTCTACTTAAGAAAGTTCAACTTTAGTTACTGGCCTCCTTTCTTTGTCTCTAAAAGTTTTGATGATTCATCCTGGTAGCTGAACTACAATGGCATTGTCAGGAAAAAGAAGAACCTAATGTTGATAGCTGTTCATGACATTTATGTTACACCCAAGATGAGTATGATCACCCTGATAATCACAGCAAGTTTTCTTCCCCCATTTTGTATGAGTTGCATGTGTGTATACACTTACCTTCTAAGCCATCCCAATGCCAGTTAACTGCAGTAACTTTCATACAGGGAAGTGTATGTTCGCAGCAAAAGCATTAATTACCACAATTGGACTGAGAAACCTATTGTTAGTCATGCAAAGAAATGGGACATAAGATAAATTTAGTTCAATAGAATAGTGGCATTTTCCCCATGAAAAGCATGTTCTTCTTTCTCATTGCAATATACAAACAAGTGTGCAATGTCCAGAAATATGTACCAATATCTGAGGAAATGGGCAGCCCACAGTTTCAAGTGCTGCATTTAATCACAATCTAAAAGCATATTTAATTGGTGTTTGCATATTGTACATATTAAAACAATTAGAATCTTTGACTTATATAAACCTAGGATCAAAAAGCCCACATAAAGATCTATTTTGTAAAGAAAAAGAAAGAAAAATTTTAACTGCTCTTTGTTTTTTTTAAATGCCCTTACACACCTATGTGGGTGTTTAGATGTGGGTCTATTCAAGCAGAGGAGAAAAAAAAAAAAGAAAAGAAAATCACTTAGCCTATTTTAGAAATAACAAAAGCTTAAGGTTTGAATGTGTCTCTAAAAGTGGGCCAGCATCAGCAAGGGTTCTTATTTTATCTGAAATAGTTTCCTTAAAACTTGAGTATTTCAGATGTGTAAGAGATTCCACCCCTTTCAAAGTTTCTTCTTATTTAATCAATGTCTAAAAGCCCGGGCAGGCTAGCTGAGAGCTCTACAAAGTGCATTCTTGATAACTTTAATTAAATTCTTGTTCTATGCTCAGGGTTTGAATGTGTCTCTAAAAGTGGGCCAGGATCAGCAAGGGTTCTTATTTTATCTAAAGTGAGGTATAGCCCTGACCCACATGGCTCAGTTGGTTGAACTCTGTCCTGCAAACAAAAGTTCGCTGCTTCGATTCCTGGTCAGTATACATGTCTGGGTTGCAGGCTGGTCCCCAGGTGGGGTGTGTGCGAGAAGCAACTGACAGATGTTTCTCTCACACATTGATGTTTCTCTCCCTCTTTCTCCTTTGCTTACCCACCCTAAAAATAAATAAATAAAATCTAAAATAAGGTGTAAAATGAGAACAGATTGGTGGGAAGGAAAGATTGGAAGGTAAGAAAAAATGATATTTGGGAATACCTATAACAATCGCCTTTGGCCCACCTAGATTCTCCAGACCTACTACTTAAATTTATCAAAATCAGTTCTGCCAAGTAATCACTATTTTTAGAGCTTCTTACAGTCAGGTAGAAAAAAGCTAAACAGAGAAAAAGAAAAGAATAAAGGATAGCACTCTTGACATCCAAAAGCTTACATTTTAGTTAAAAAGGTCATTCTAACTTTTAACAAACAGGAGTTTTTTCTTTATGAAAATATCTATTCAAAATATGAAAAATTTGACTAGATTGAAGAATCTGTCTGGTAGCTTTTCAAGTGTGAAACTAACATTTTTGTGGATTACAGTTGTTCACATCTAAGCACAGCACTACCCGAACAAAATGATGTCTTCTCCTTTGAGGATATCTTGGCCATTTTATTTCAGACCTAAATTAGAAACACAATGCAAAGCTGGTCATAATTTCCCCATATTAGGACCCCTAATTAACTCTTATTCTCTGAATCTAATATATGCATTTTGAGCACTTTTAGAGGGAAAAAAATACTGATGTTCTAGCCCTGGCCAGGTAGACTCAGACGGTTAGAGCATTGTCCCGATACACCAGGGTTGCCGGTTTGATCCCTGATCAGGGCATACATGGGAAGCAACCAACAAATGCATAAATAAGTGGAACAACAAAGCAATGGTTCTCTCTCACTTCCTTTCTCTCTAAAAAATTCAATAAAAATATTTTTTAAAGCTGAAAATATTAGAAGTCAAAATATAAATCATCTTAATCCTCCCAGCCAGACATTTAACATTTGCTTTTCATTCCACAACTTTTGAACTTGTATATACATAAATACTAAAAATCTGATACTACCCTTAAAAAATAGATACCGACTTTCTAACAGTAATGTTATGAAGGAATAAGTGGTAAATTATAATGCCCTGGGAATGGAAACATTAGAACTTCCTCAGAAGATACTGCATTTTATGCATTGCTGTATATACACACAATATCAGTTTGGATTTCCATACCGTGGGCATAATCTGTTGTTGCTTATTGGTTTGTTTGGATTATCTGTGTGAAGGGAGTGTAAATGTGAAAACTCTGAAACATCTAGTTGTTATCAGCACATTTGGCAGTCTCTCTGGTAATGCTGGTTGTGGTCCTAGCACTGTTTATGTTTTAAAGAACAATGGGACATAGGATGATAGCTCTTATCACAAACAACAGAAGGACACAGAGAGCTGAGCTGCGTATACAATGACATATTGTACCAGAAATGTGTCACAATATTATAGCTGATTCAGTTCAGCTGGTCAGTAAACTAGGTCTTGTTGCTTCCCATTTTCTGCCTACTCTCCTTTTTTCAATCTGATAATATCTTGTTTTTTTTTTTTTGTTTTTTATGTTTTTTTTTTTGATTTGAGTATTTTCCTTTTTTGTTTTGTAATCCTCCTGGTCTATTTTTTCAATGGAGAACAGCATACTCCTTCTGATTTTTTATCTATTCTAGACATTTTTTGCTTCTTAGGATTCTCTATATCTTATTTGTTCCATACCTATACTCTTTTTAGAGAATAATAATTTCCTCACATTTTCTTTTTAAGGCCTTTCCATGTTCCTATGAATTCTCCCATGTTAGCGATGACTGCCACCCATCCATTTAAAATGAGAAACTATAACAATTTCACCTTGAAATTCAATTAGTTTTATGACTTTCACATATCCCACCTAGGAACCTACAAACATTTTTTCAGAGGACAAGCCAAGGGGTTGGCAACAATCTTCTCTTCTGGCATGAAGACAAGTCCAAAGACTAATTAACATCACCCCAAGCTCCATAATTTCTCTCACTTAGCATTCCCTAGAAAACCTTAACAGGTTTTAAGGGGGGGATCTTTTCACTCTAAAATGTCTATTGGGCATCTTTTTGTCAGCAGAGCTGTGCCAAGGATCAGTTGCACTGCCTCTGTTTTCCATCAGAGCGAATGGGTGCATGAGGCATATATAATACCCACTGAGGCGTCGATATCCATGTTGCCTGCTCACAGTGACGGGCTTGTCCCCAGCACTATTCTGTGTGTTGCTAATTATTATACTCATTATTTCCCAATCGCATGTATCCTCCTTGCTCTCCATAAATGTCTCTTCAAATTCCCAGGAGGGTCTCAGAAAGTTTCCTCTTAATTTGGTGAGAGAATATTTCTGCTTTGTTATATGAACTTTTCATATCCAAGAGGTTACTATTCTCAGGTCTGGCTTAGTCATCTTAGCATTATTAACTCATACATGGAGAATTTGTATCTATGTTTTATGTAACACTCCATCTTATTTTGAGCTTGAACTGAGCATAAATAGGATGTTCCTTAACACTGAGAGGAAAAATAAAATGAACTAGTGTTTATGAAACAGCAATTTTGTATCATGCATTTTTACAGATAATATTTTATTTAATTTCTGAAACAACATAATATTCTTGGTTTTATACACAAGAAAACCAATATTGAAAAGTACATAGCACTATCAAACTTAAAAGTCTGTTTATATGACTAGAAAGCTCATGATCTTTTCAATGAAACTTGCTTTCTCTTTGTTGCCAAAGAAGTAGCAGAAATTTTCCTATGGCCTGAGTCTGAGGAGAAGACTGAGTGGATATTCTTTTGTTAGGAAATAATTTCCATCTCATCTCATCACTTGGTAGATTATCCTGGTCGGTAAGGCCACTCATCTAAAGGCTGTCCCCACATGTATCTTTGGAAGCCATCCTGTCCTATTTTTACCCCAGCCTTCTCCAGCAATTTTATGTTCCTAAACCATGAGTGGCCATTTTTATGTTTGCTGTAAACAAGCATTAGAAAATTTTATTTCAGTGAATTGGAGTGTGTATAATTTTAATTCAAACAATTCACAGTGTAGAGTCTATCTTGTGTTAAAATCACAATGAATACTATTTCTGGAGCTTATTGAAACTATTATTTAAAAATTAGTCATAATTTCTCTGTTATCTATGCAATCATAATTCCCATATACTTTCCATGCATATATGCTTGTAGGATCAGTTTAAAATAATCATCCATAATATGAATGAATATGTATCCTTCTTATTTAAAAGAATTCAGATAACTTAGAAATATTTCCAAGAGGGATTATGTCCAGTATTAAGAATTACTGCTCATTATTGGGTGTCTGTGTTCATGCCAGGCACCGTCCTAAACAATAAGCACCTTATATGTAATCCTCATAAAATCCTGCAAAGCATATGTAAATAGAATCATTTTCTAAGCGTGGAAACTTGGACTTTGACCGTTTAAATAACTTGTGTGAGGTCACAAAACTAGCAAGTGGCAGAAGTAAAAATCAAACATAGCATTATGAAGTTCATTCAGTAAGCCATCCAAGCTGGGCTTTTTAATTGGGTCTATCTTTGGTCTGATGCTTCAGTGGGAGCCAGGGATATTGGAGTCCTGAGGCCCAGAGTCAGGGATGGAAATACAAAGCTCTGCTTAACTGTGTGACCCAGTTTTATCTGTAACAGAGCACGTGTTAATGTTTTATTCTTATTTGGTCCTCAGTGTTTGTCTTTAATGTGGTAGGTGGTGGTAAGCAACTAATGTTCACAAAATTTCATAAAAACAAGAAAAAAGTTTTCTAATTGCAAGTTTCAGTCTTTTTCATTATACTGCACTATCTCTGTGAAATTTAATAATTTTTATTTCAGTTGACAAATTAATGATTTCTCTTATTAGGACATAGTTATTCAATAATACAGAAATGTGTAAAATAATATAACAAACACTCAAATTTGCACTACTAAGCTTATCAAACTTTTGTAGGTCACATGTTTTTTAAAATACCTTATACCTCCCTGTAAACTCCCAAACCCATTCCTCTTCGTCACTCTCAACAAGTCCCTACTGTTCTGAATTTACAGTTTATCATTCCCTTACACATTGATAAATTATTACCACATGCATATATCAATAAAATAACATTTGGTGTTGTTTTTGGATTTTTCTGAAAAACATATATAGATTTTACTTGTTCAGTTATCTTTACATAATAAACTGTCTCTAAAATTTTGTGATATAAAGCACAAAACAGCATTTATTTTGCTTCTGAATTCATCTATTTTTGTCAAACTGGCAAAAAACATGATGTATTTTCTTGTGCCACAGAATTTTATTAATTAGCTTATGAGTACCATAAGATAAAAGAGGTTGAAAATCACTAGTCTATAGGCATGAGTTTCTCCCTTCAAGAAGACTTACGCTCTCTTTTTAAAGGACCTCTCTTTTAAAGGGCCCCTACTTTATGTAATCTCCCTAATATAAACTGCTTAAGGACTTTAATTATATCTGCATAATCCCTCTGCAGCAACACTTAGACTAGTAATTATTTGAGTAATGGGAGTAGGTCTGTATATACCATAAAATGGCTGCTGTATCCCTTCTGTCCTCTAACTGCCAAGTAAGAATATTTTTAGTAGTTAACATTTTCTGAAAACATACTAAAAACTGAATTTTGGGGAATGAGATTTATTCTAGCCATGTGACATCCCACAAAGCTGTCATGCTTTTTGATAATAATAGAAGTCATAAAATTATTTCTGTGTAGGTAGGGAAGTAGCTATTGACCAGAACAGGGAAAGATTTGACCTGGCTGGTTGTTATACAGGTGTGTGTGTGTATATATATATATATATATATATATATATATATATATATATGAAAAATTAGCAAGCCATACACTTAAGATTAGTAAACTTGATGCATTTTATTGTATGCTTGTTATAACTCAGATTAGAAGAAAAAAGAAAAAGTGAGTATAAATTAGAGAAATAATTTTGAGTACCTGATGAATTAGTAAAATATACCTCATTGAGTTAACCTCATAAAATGGTCTGAAAGTAAGAGAAATTTCTCTCATATTAAAGGCTTCAGGACACCGCTGCTCAATGGATTGTGTTGACCTGCGAACCAAAGGATTGCTAGTTCAATTCCCAGGCAGGTCACATGTCTGGGTTGTGGGTCATCAGGTCCCCAGTGGGGGATGCATGAGAAGCACCCACACTTTGATGTTTCTCTCCCTCTCTTTCTCCTTCCTTTCCTCTCTGTCCAAAATAAATAAAGAAAATCTTTAAAAGAAAAAGGTTTCAGTACAATAAGTACAGATTTGGAAGTGGGTGAATGGCAGAACACACAGTAGTGTGTGGTTTAAGGATAAATGAGAAGAGACCAGAAACTCAAAAGGCCTTGCAATCTATGACACAGAATTAGGACTTTATCCTGTGGAAAGTAGAAGAATATTAAATTATTTTAACTAGGGTAATCACATAGTCAGATGAATTTTTTATAAAGTCGATGTGGCTACTGTGTAGAGAATTGATTGGAAAGGAAGAAGAATGGAGGGAGGAACCCATCAGTCCTCACAATCTATAGCACAGTGACAATCAGGATGTCACAACCTGTCAGTGTCTATTTTCTTATCTCTAAAAATACATGTTATCGAGTCTGTTTACTTCATAGGAAGGCTCCTAGCATTGGTGAGTATGCCTGTTTACAAAATGTACTTTATGAGTATTCATTAAATGAAAGAATAAATAAATGAGTGAATGAAGTTGCCCAGGAGATGCCTAAATTGTTAGTGAACTTATAATACTGGTTGCATCAGTCAGAAACTTCCCTTTTTCCTCAATATTTTTCTCTTCTTTTCTCCCAAATTATAATATATTTAGCCAGTAATATGTTGCCCAGAAAGAGAACATGTCACCCAAGTGACTTAAAGGTAGGTGTTTCCATGTGACTCACTTCTGTCCAAATGGGATGGCAGCATATGCGATCTATAATGGTTGACAGGAACTTCCTTAAGAGACAGCTAGAACAATCTATTGACATTCTCGTCATCTCTTCATCTGTCTTGTTTTCTGGAATGATGTGCTGCCTTGGATAATGAAGACAGAGGTGCACAGTGGCGATGACAGGGAGGTGGCCTGGAAGTTTCTGGAACCCATAAACCACATTACTACTGCTCCACTACAAAGTTTCTGACATTAATACAGGTGTGAAATAAATTTCTTCCTTGTTTAAGGTTTTTCAAAAATCTGACTTTTAATGTTACTAGCTGCTAAAATAATACTAAGAACTAAAAAAAAAATGGTATAGCCATAAGATGCTTAGACCTCATTTTTTTTTTTTTTGCAATACATTTTGTTATACTATCTCCTGAATTCTCTTTGAAGCCTGGGGGTTGATAAATACACAGGGCTGTGAGAGATAATAGAAACATTATAAATTTGGGCATGTTTTTGCTACTTTTGATTTTTTTTTCCAAATTTCTGAAAAAGTGAGAAAAGTCTGTATGCAAGTAGAAATCAACAGAGACAAAATCCCATTGAAGCTAGCACATGCTGTTTGTGTTCTGCTTCCAGGCTGGTAAAAATTTTGGTAATTTGGAAAATTTCCAGTTTCAAAATACCTCCAAATGAAAGCCTTAGCAAGAGAGAAGTCAAATGCCTTACCATATGGAGGTTAATAGCCAACTTACAGAGATGGGATCAAAGGTGCATTTTCACAATGAGGACCGTTGCTACAGGTGGATTTGACTAGCCATCATTATGTTGAAACAGTTGAAGGAGCAGAACACAGAGGGTAATAAAAAGAACCAATGTCTTTAAATGTAAAGCCTATGTTGAGATTAGATTTCGTGGCTGTGGTTACTCACACATGACATTTAGGAGAAATTTACTAAGATTCTGAGGGGAACATTTTGCCAAAGAAATCAGTGGAGTCTGTGATTATTCAACTAAACAACTCACAGGTACTGGAGACTGCACCAAGATAAGTGGAATATGAAACTTAAACTCCAAAAAAGGCTCTAATGACAACCATCAGTTTGGTCAAGAAGGAAAACAAATAAATAATATATTTCCTTCTAGAGATCAGAATGAGGTGCTGCCAAATGGAAAAAATCAAAGAATTACTCAACTCTCAAAGAATGGAGTCTTTATAATTCCTACCCAGGAAGATTTCATAATTGCAATGAACTGTTGACTGCTACTTCCCTTTATTTTCTTTCCTAAGTGTGAGTTTTTACTGGTGTTATCTTATTTCCACTCTGCCATTCTACTCTAGGATAGAGACAGACAACTTATCTTTTAATTTATAATTTAATAATCATGAGAAGCTACACCCTGACATGACAGAGAGAACAGTGTGTCACCTAGAGTTCCTAAACTTTTTTCCTCCTCCTTCCCCCTCGTGACTGATAAACCTTCAAATGATCTCCATGTTTATGATTTTGTGTCTGCTCTGCTTGTTTGCTTAGTTTGTTTTTTGATTCAATTGCTGATAATTGTGAATTTATTGCCATCTTAATATTCATAGTTTTGATCAGTCAAAAAAATAAGTTCTGTTAACATTTCATATAATAATGGTGTGGTGGTGATGGACTCCTTTAGCTTCACATTGTTTGGGAAGCATTTTATCTGACCTTTGATTCTAAATGATATCTTTGCTGGATAGAGTACTCTAGGTTCTATGTCCTTCCTTTTCATCACCTGGAATACTTCTTGCCAGTCCCTTTTAGTCTTCAAAGCTTGTTTTGAGAAATCAGCTGGTAGTCTTATGGAAACACCTTTGTAGGTAATGCTTTACTTTTCTCTTGCTACTTTTAAGATTCTTTATCTTTAACCTTTGACATTTTAATTGTTATATGTCTTGGGTGGTCCTCTTTGCATCCATCTTGTTTGGGACTCTCTGTGCTTCCTGAATTTGTATTTCTATTTCCTTCACCAAAGGGTGAAGGAAACTTTTCTTTCATTATTTTTTCAAATAAAATTTCAGTTTCTTGCTCTTTCACTTCTCATTCTGGCACCCCTATGATTTAAATGTTGGGATATTTGGCATTGTCCCAGAGACTCCTTACCCTATTTATTCTTTTTGGATTCCTTTTTCTTCTTGTTGTACTGATTGCTTTTTTCTTCCATATGTTCCAAATCATTGATATGATTCTCAGCTTCATCCACTCCACTGTTGATTTCCCATAAACTCTTCTTTATTTTACTTCATGTAACCTGAGGTTACACTAAGGTTTTTGGTCCAGGTGTTTTTTATGCTATTGAAGTAGGCAATGAGTTCCTTCAACATCCTAATAACTAGTATTTAAAATTCTGCATCTGATAGGTTGTTTATCTCCATTTTGTTTAGTTCTTTTTCTGGAGTTTTGTTCTGTTCTTTCATTTGGGCTATGTTTCTCTGCCTCCTCATTTTGGCAGCCTCCCTGTGTTTGTGTCTATGTATTAGGTAGAACTGCTTTGACCTTTGACTCCCTATCTTAATAGCATGGCCTATTATAGAAAAGTGCACCTATAAGTTGGATGGGGTGGAACTTAAGTAATCACCAGGGCAGGCTACCAGTGTGACCCATGTTGATGGAGTCTCAGATAAGGTGTCATCGCTCTGTGGCACTGTGTTGGGGAGGGCTCAGTAAAGGAACAATGGCCACTGACTGACCTGTGGAGTTTTGTCTGGGAGGAAGCTGCTCTCTAGCACTCATTGCAATGCCAGACACTTCATTTTCTCAGTGTATGCCATTGGTGTCCTTCTAGCTACTGCCCCAGTACTGGAGTCCAGAGAGAGTGAGTCTGTGTAAATCCTAAGACAATAGCAGGCCCATTATGAAGAGACACCTGAGAATCCGTCAGCTTCTTCATCACCCCAACCCCCACTGGTTTTTATAGCCAGAAGTTTTGGGGACTTATCTTCCTGGCCCTGGAAACCTAGTCTGGGTGGTCTGGTGTAGGTCTGAGATTTCTCAGTCCTGAGGTATCCCTCCCAATTTTGATCTGCCCCACATGGGTGTGGGACTGCCCATTCCATGTCTCCATGTCTATGCCCCTCCTACCTTCCTAAACCATATGACTGAATGTGACTTCCTTAATTCTTTGGTTCTCAGGATTCCATACAGCTTAACTTTCTGACAATTCTGGGTGATCGTGGTTTTGTCGTTATTTGTAACTTTTGCTGTGGTTGTATGAGGAGGAGGTGAGCTGTGTTTACCTACCCCTCCATCTTTACTGGAAGTCAAAAAATATAACAAAACTTTTAAAAGACTTAAACCATCTAATATGCACATGTAGAAACAAAGTATTCTGATTAAAAACCATCAATATATACCCATTTGAACTGAATTCTTCATTATTTTTTGTATGTGTCTATTATTTTGTAAAATTTAATCTTTATTGTATTTTTCCATTACTATTTGGTCCCCTTATATGCAGTAACTGGATGGGACATAGAGATTATTTTCATTGAGAAGAGAGTGGATGTTGTATATGTGGGAAGAAAAGTTATTTAGGTGTCCAAAATGTTCGCCTGTGATGGAACTGTCTGGCCAGAAGAATATAAGAGCATTTGTTACTACGGAACTTCTAGAAATGTTCCTTACAACAGCAAACATAAGGCATTTGACTTTATTACTGTTCCCTTTCTTCGTTTTGCTACCTGGATGTAGATGGGAATGCTTCTAGTCTATGATGGAAAAGAGCAGTCCCCTAGAAATATCGCAAAGATGATCTGAAAGAAACCTGAATTTTGAAGGCTTTACTGGGGACAACCTGGTATTTAGTCTTGATTGCAAATTTTCATAGTTTTATGTAAGGGAGAAATTAACATTTTTAAAAAAACTTAGGCACAGTTATTTTGGACTTTTCCCTATTACTAGCCAAACTTAATGAACAAGATGGTCTTAAAGTTTCTCTTAGCTTGAAAACACTTCGGGTGGGTTTCCTTCTGGTCTCTCTGTTTCTACAGCATTTTGCCTCTGAAATATAAACCTGCTCCTAGCCATTTCAGTAAATGTACAGCCAAGAGCTATGTTTCTCAAATCCCTTTGAGATATAATAAAGAAAGATCATACTCCTATCTCCCATTTTCTCCCAGAGGTTAGGAGCCTAGCTTTATGAAAGATTAACTAACAAACACAGATGAAAATCACATTGGCCAACCTTCACTGATGTCCTCCAGTACTTTCCACCAGCCCATTTCAATGCTTAAAAGTTCCACTTTTTCTTTCAGTGAAATTTAATTCCATTTCTTTTCCCTATTACAATTGTCTTCAATAAAGTCTTCCTTGCCCATTTAACTTTATCTGGTGCAATTTTTCTTTGCCACTTGTCCTAATTAATATATCCTTTGTGTAGGGAAAGACTATGTTCACAACATGTCTAGCCATCTGTCCTCATATTAGCATATTTAATGAGAGATTTTATCATCCTGGAGGGGAAAAAACAGAGTAAAGTATCAGGGTAAAAGAACATTTTTGGAACAAATAAAGAGGTGAAAGATTAGATGCAAAACTGATGCAGAAACAGTAATGAAAAAATGGTACAAGTAATAGAAATGGGAAAAATAACATTACAATGGTATAATAAAAAATGATAATTTTATTCCTTAACCTAGACTTTGTCTCTAGGTGTCGGCCAAAAATGGAAAATAAATGAATTCATTCTGGTTGAGATAATCAGAACATAGCCTATTATTCTGAAAAAAAAAAAAAAAAACAGTAATATACCCCTGAAGCTTTGTATTGAAGTTAAACACAAATTTAACAGATTAGTGACATACATACATTTTTAGTAAAGTGAGACAATAAATACATATGGCTATAGCTTGAAGCTCCTATCTCCCTCATACTTATATCATCTATGCTATTTATGATGGTTGTTTTGTAACCATTACTATAATGCTGCTTAATTATAATTGTTATTATGTAAATAATATAAATTGCAGATTATTATGGAAATTGAAGGTAAATCTCATTTGCATTCTATTAATACTGCTTTGGATGAAGATGTAGGTTAATCATGAAAGAGTTATTTGAGACTGGCTTCAAAGAATAAAAAGAGAGTTTCTATTGAGATGTTTAAAAGCATGTGTATAAATAACAGTAAATGCATAGATTTCAATGATTTAATTCCATCTTTTTGATGAACTAATGAATTGATCAATATATATCAAAGTACCTATTGTAATTGGAATGTAGCAATGAAAGTCTAGAAATTTTAATTTAGGAAATAAAAATTTTAATGTCTTCTTTTACCTCTTATGAGGTTATATCTTCTTAATATGCCCTAAATATTGACTTTGACTTTTAAAATACTAAAACAAATAATAGATACATTACCAGACAATCACTTATTCAACCAGACACAAATCATTTTACACTTTATTTAACAAGATTCTACCATTTAAAATTTTTTCAGGGTAAAATTTTATTTGCATACTTAAAACTGTAACATCATATGATGGAAGAGATGGCTAGTAATAATACCTTACTTGTATATACCATAGCAGTTTACAAAGCATTTTCATTTACATTATTTCAATTAAGTTCAGTGAGATGATTAATGATGATTTTTGGTTTTGGTAGTCTTTTCAGTATTTTATATCAAGAAAGGAAACTGATACAATGTTCACTCTAATTTCCAGTACTATTTTTTTATTTTTGTAAATGTGAGCTATAATAATTTTATTTTAATATTAAACTTAAAAAAATCTTGACTTTGAGCCTGAAGTCTACTATACAGAATCAATTAATTGCTCAACATTTATTGAGTACCTACTCTTCTCCAGATACAAGAATAGAAAATTTAAAGGTTTAAGAGAGAATCTTCACCTATCTAAAAGTTTTAGTTATGTCACATAGGGAGTCATCAGCTCTGTTCTGGGTTGGGATAAAGGAGTGGTATGGAAAGTTACAAATATTTAAATGATATTGAAGAGTTGAAGTGGCTGATAAGAGAAGGAAGGACAAGAAGAAAGCATTCATATTGGTGGAGTATAGAATGATCTGCGGTCATTGATCAATATATATCAAAATACTTATTGTAATTGGAACTTAAAAATGAGTCTAGAAATTTTAATTTAGGAAATAAAATTTTAATGTCTTTTACCTGTTATGAGGTTATAACTTCTCATTGAATTTAATTGAAATAATGTAAATGAAAGTGCCTTGTAAACTGTTATGGTATATACAAGTAAGATATATTTACTAGTCATCTGTTCCACCATATGATGTTATAGTTTTGAGTATGCAAATAAAATTTTACCCATTGTAAATTTTTACAATTTACATTTTCCCTCAGTGATGGGCATCAGATGAAAAGGAAAATTTGTGACTACATTTTTAGTTTTCAGATTATCGAAATGATATAGCCAGCATCTTAGGGACAGTTAGAAGAGGAAGTCTCATCCATTCTGAAGGTGCTGCTTGACTCCTACAGAATTGTTCTGCTCAGGGCACAGGAGTCCATTGGAAATGTGAGGAAACAGACGTGCCTTAGCAAAAAGGAACCTCTTGCCTTAGCAAGAGGAAACAGACGTGATAAAACTAAAACTGACCTTCACAGAGTGATTTCCTTGCTTTTCCTCCAAAATTATTTTTTTGATTCTTTAAATGTTTTTTTAATTATTTATTTATCTTTAGAGAGAGAGGAAGAGAAAGAGTAAGAGAGGGAGAGAAACACCAATGTGTGCTTGTCTCTCATGCACTCCCAAATGGGCAGCTGGCCTGCAACTCAGGCATGTACCTTGACTGGGAATTGAACCTGCAACTCTTTGGTTTGCAGGTTGGTGTTCAATCCACTGAGCCACATCAGCCAGGGATTTTTTCTGTATATTTCTTAGCAATAATCTTAAGAAATTCTTTTCATTTCTATTTCTTTTTTTATAGCTCCATTACTACTAATAGTAATAATATCTACCTTTTTCTAAACAGTTATTATATGCTGAGAATGGCTATGTGCTTTTTATGATTCTACCTCTGTTAGGATAAATGCAGTTAAATTCAAATTTTACAGATAGTAACACCAAGTTTTTGAAAGAGTAAATGATATGCCCACACCTTGTAATAGGAAAGCCAGAATATGAAGTCATATCTCATCTGATTACAAAGTGTTTTTTTCATGACCAGTAAGTTTTTCTACCCATCAGTAAATTTTTCTATCCTTTAGTTCCTTTTGAAAAGCAAACTGTCAGATAAATAATTTTGTATGTAAACTGCATAGGAGTTGTGCTTCACATGTGTGACCAGGCATACAATTCTTTACTCCATGAATCTTGTTGCAAGGGCGTCAGTCAGCATCTGAGCACACATACACACACTCATCGTGTGTATGTGCTAGGGGAGGAAATCTAGGAAACAGGTAGCAATCTACTTCCTACTATTAAACCCCAGGTGTCATATGATTTAAATTAAACCAATCAAATACTCCTAAAATCATAGAAAACCCACAGATAGCTAAAACATTAACTCAGCACTGCAGAGAAGTACCAGTATAGGTATTGCAACAAGCATCCAAAGATATCATGTCCAGGATGGCAACCCTCAGCTCAATAGACTGTTCTCACAGTAAGAACATGATGGGATCACCCTTGACCACTGCCCCTTGGTTCCAACCTAGGATTGCATCTATTTCAACTTTTGCTGGCAGCTTCTGTACTCTGGGAATGCTTTCATTTTATCTCATGGAACTGCAGGATTACTTGTTTTTTGTTTCTTGAAATTATTATAAAAGGGCCAATATGACCTCATTTACTTGGTACCTAAAGAAAACTTGCATTATGTTTCCTATGAGCCTTTTCATTATTTTTCCTCATTTATTTACCTAATAGGTTTTCAGTAAATTGCTCTTTCTCTTCAGGTTACACAGAGTCTTTTACTGTTGCTTTCCAACAAAAACCCTGGACTAATAGAAGAAAGAAAGAAGGGATTCAACATCTCATTTTAGTGGATCAGCTATTGGGTCTTCTATTCCTCACTTTGCCACCAAATTGTATTATGGCAGATTGATCAATGCAGAGTCTTAAAGGATATTCCTTTAATAGTCATAAACAGAGTTAACTTTTACTTGATCTTCTATAATCTTTTTCTCAGTTCTAGTTTATATTAAGGATTCTTCTTTAAGGCTCTCTAATTTTTAAAAAGTTGGATTTTGCAAATGGGAATGCAGGATCTCGGAGACATATAGTACTATAAGGTAAATTTACTCATAAATCTAAATTTATTTATATATTTTTTAAGAATTAGTGTTTTTTTACTCAATTGACTTATCTTAATTCTACTATTATTTGCTTATCAGAATGCCCTTTAAGACATATATCCCCAAACTTTTAGAGGAAAGGAGGAATTTACTTGATTTAGTTAGAACATAAGCAGGCTTTACAACTCCAGTTATCCAGTTTTTCAGCTTTTGGTGCAGCTCCTGGTCTGTGGGGATAATCTTTCTTCCTTTTTTTTTTTTCCTTTTCTTTTCTTTTCTTTTCTTTTCTTTTCTTTCTTTTGTTTTCTCTTTTCTTTTCTTCTTACTATCTCGTAGAATTGCAGCATTATTTGGTTTTCTCCTTGAAACTGTTATTAAAGAGGAGAGAGAAACTAGTTTCCTTCATGCCAGAAAAAAATCATATTATCATATTTTCCATGAGTACTGGAGGGAAAATGTCCTCATAAATCTTCTATTTCTAAGGAAATAAAATCCTATAGTTAGTGACAGGCAAGAAAGAAAGGAATAGCAGCAGTTAAAAAATCTCCCTATACTGGTTTTCCTACTTCTTCATTTCTTTTTATTTTAATGTTTTATTATGGAAAGAGTCAAATGTACACAAAATAGAGAGATGATGTTATAAACCTTTTTGTACATATCACCCAGTTTTACCAATAATCAACATGACCGATCTTGCTACTTATAATTCAGTGCACCTCTCCACCTACCATCCATCCATTCCTACCTAGTGATATTAACCCATCCCCACTCAGTACCATCTCATCCCCACAAGATTATTTGAAACTTTATATTTTTATAAATCTTTCAGTATGTTTCTCCAAAAATTAAAAACTCTCAAAAATACCTTCATCACACCAAAAATAATTTTATTTTTATTCCATTCCCCTCTTTTCCACTACTTTTCCGATCTCTTTCTCTCTCTCTGTTCCCCCAAAATTCTTTGACTCCAAATCCAAATTGGGAGCATGCATTGCATTGGCTGAAATATTTTTAATTACTTTTAACTTCTTTCATTTTTATTATTTTTCTGTTTCTTTGTAAGTTATTTGTTGATGAAACAGTTATTTACTCAGTACAGTTTCATATAATGTAGATTTTATTTATTGTAAGCATATACTATCATATAAAAAGTTACTTTCTCTCCCACATTACTTCTATATAGGATATGAATGGAGGCTTAATCAGATTTTAGGTCACTGTTTAAGATTTTTTAAAGACTTTTAAGAGTGGTTGTATACTTCTACTATGAAGGGTCTACTTGTCTCCCTTTTTGTGATGTTAGCATTTTGTGATGTTATTCACAAAATGAATAATGATTAAGTCACTCATCATTAATTCTCTTTAATGATGAGATGTATTAATTCAGTAGGGCTTACAAGTAGTGTTGCTCTAATGAATATCTTCATTTATTTTCTGAAAGATTTCTATAATTCAAACATCTTTTCATATGCTACCTTGTTACACAAAAGTACAGTTTGAGGAAAAAAAGGCAAAATAAATCCTAGATTATTTTTCTTTATTTACCCTTTCTGAAAATAGCAAATTAGTTCTTTGCCATCCTTTATAAGGTAACAAAATAGGTATTTTGTTTGTTTTTGAGTATCTTTATGAATCAGTAGATACTTGGTATATTTGAATCCATTGCTGGTATTATCCTTAATGATGTTCAAATTTTCCCAGTTTTCATCAGTAGAACCTATTGAATTGACTCTTGAATGCTTTCCTAGTCTTTGAAAGCTGCCATGTTAGTGTGGAAAGGCTCATCTTGTACATTTCTTGCTTCATATCTCCAAATCAGATATTTCTTCAAGAAATTTTGTTTTGTTTTAAGGAAAAATTGTACTTGTAGAAGTGGAGAACTCATTGCCCTATCTCATTGTTTATAGAACTTTTCAATGGAAAAGTTGCTTTATTTAATATAAAATAGGGGTTGCAAGATAGCAGAGGAGTGAATGGAACTCACACTGACCACCTCCCATCTAGAACTGCAAGTAAATTGTGGAGAAATTACCAGGAACAAACAACTGAGCCATAGCAAGAGAGAAGCCTTATAACCTTGGACAGATAAAAGAATCAGCTTCAGTACAACCTGACTGGTAAGGAGTACAGAGGAGACTTAAGAAGGCTGGCTGAGTGCCTACAGGAGGCAGTGCTGGAGGGATAATTAAGCAGATTGTTGTGCCCCCCCGGGAAGAGTGGGGTCTAAACCCTAAACTGGGATCCCCAGCCTAGAGCACCAGAGCCCAAAGAGTACACAAATAACAACTACTGGAGAAAAACGGCAGGGTTGCTCCCTGCCAGAGACAGATGGCTAGAGACTCAAAAAACCATTTAAAGGGCCAACACAAAAATTTTCATTTGCAGACACTTACCTCAAGCTCTGACAAACATGGGGGCTGAGTGGCCTAGAGACACCTGATGAGAGACTATGGATGGAAGCCTTGAAGAGAGAAATGAGTAGACACCGGAATGCCAGTGTACTTCATCCCCCATTGGGTAGCAGTCACCCTGCTCAGGCAGACCACTCCCCTCTGAGCAGCAGCAGCCTAAGGGGAAACAATAGCACCCAAGGAGGGATTCTACCTTGCCCTACCGTACTTAAACCTGACTGCTGAGTGCCAAATGACTAGATTAACAACTGAAGGAGACAGCCACAGACAGTAGATTCCTAGAAGTTTCAAACTGGCAGCCTAAGGTCAGATGGGGTCAATATCTGACATCGCCAGAGGTGGAACCAGAAAGAAAAAACAGTGGTAAGTACTAGAGGCTACTGAAACTAAATTCACTGTGGTCTTCTCCATGATTTGCAATATTTTCTTTTCTGCATAGCTGTTTAACATCCATTTCTTGTTTCATCAAACTTGTACATCAAGCTTGTGCATATTAAGTCACTAGATTTTATATTATAGTTTATTTTGATTCACCTATTTTGCCCCTTCTTTCTCTTACTCAATTTTACCTTCTTCTTTCTTCTCATTATTTTCATTTTAAATTTTGCTTTCTCTCTTGCTAGAACTTGTTCCCTTTCTGCACTCTTACTATTTCTCCCCCATCCAGCCTCACAAAACCAATTTTCTTGTCAATGGTCATCTCACATCATTTCCCCCCACTCTTAAATACCCTTATTCTCTCTCTACCTTTAGCAATATTTGCTACTTGGTTGTGGATAGAGTAGTTGCCATTGTATTTTTTCTATTTTATTTCTATATCTTCATTGACTTTGTATTTCAAATCTTAAATTTTACTAGCTCCCTCTCCTACACTTTTTTGGTCTCAAATTTTTAATTTTGCCCTATCTTAGCCTGCATTTTTTTTCTCTTTCTTCTTACTTCTTTTTCTCTTTCATCCTGCTCTTTTATTTTTTTATTCTCCATTTTTCTTTCTTCTTTTTCTTTTCATCTCAAATTTTAATTTTTCCCTGCTTTAGTCTGATTTTTGTTCTTCACTCATAGTATTACCTTCCCTTCTATCATTTCAAAATCCCAAGTGCTGCAAGTTCAGGAGATCAAGGAGACTATACAGCTGAATCTCACAGATCTCCTACCATAGAAGTTCATACCACAAAGTGAGAGAGTCAAAACAGATCAATTTAAGCAACAGAAGCAAAAAAGCAGAGTCTCACAAATAACGAGAAGCAAAGAAACAACCACCAATCAAAAAGAAAGGAGGAATCCTCAGAAAGAGTGCTAAATAAAATAGAGGCAAGTAAATGATCAGATACTGAGTTCAAAACGATGGTTATAAGGAAGTTCAATGAGCTCAGCAAGAATTACCAAAAATTACAGGGAAACTACGAGGAACTTACTGAAAACTATATCAACATGAAAAAGGACATAGAAACTATCAACAAGAGCCAAGAGGAAATGAAGACTACAATCTCTGAATTGAAGACCATAGTAGAAGGAATCAAAAACTGGCTAGATGAAGCAGAGGATTGGATCAACAAGCTGGAAGACAAGGTAGAAAAAAACTCCCAGAAATGGCAAGGGAAAAAAATGAAGAGGAGTTAAGGAAACTGCAGGACAACATGAAACATAATGATATTCATATAATAGGGATGCCAGAGGAAAAGAAGAGCAAAGGATAGAAAACCTATTTGAAAAAGTAATAATGGAAAACTTCCCTAATTTGATGAGAGAAAAAGTCACATGAGTCCAGGAAGCACAAGGGGTCCTAATCAAGAGGAACACAAAGAGGCCCACTCCAATACAAATCATAATTAAAATAGCAAAATTCAAAGGAAAAAAGAGAATCTTAAAGGCAGCAAGGAAGAAACAGGAAGTAACATACAAGGGAACCCTGATATTACTTGCAGCTGACTTCTCAATGGAAACCCTACAAGTCAGAAGGCAATGGCAAAAAATATTTCAATTAATGAAAACCAAAGGCCTGCAACCAAGACTACCCTACCCAACAAGGCTCTCAATTAAAATGGAAGTCCAAATAAGAAGCTTCCCAGACAAAAAAAATGGTTGAAAGAATACACTTCCTCCAAACCAGCACTGCAAGAAATACTAAAGAGACTGCTTTAAGATGATGAAAGAGTGATATAGAGAGGAACATAGGTACAAAAAGGATAAAATGGCAATGAAAAAGTACCTATCAATAATAACCTTAAATGTAAATTGATTAAATGCTCAAATCAAAAGACATAGGCTAGCTGAATGGATAAGAAAACATGACCAGCATGTATGCTGCCTACAAGAGACCCACCTCAGAACAAAAGACCTATACAGGCTGAAAGTGAAGTTTTGGGGAAAAACATTCCAAGCAAATGGACAGAAAAAAAAAAGTAGGGTAGCAACACTTATGTCAGAGAGAATAGACTTCAAAACAGAGGCATAAAAAGAATTACAGAATGATAGTTCATAATACTCAAGGGAAGAATCCATCAAGAAGACATAAATACTGTAAACATATATGCACCCAACATAGGAGCACCCAAATATATAAGGAAAATCTTGGAAGACTTCAAGAAACATATAGACAGCAACACAATTATAGTAAGGGATTTTAATACCCCACTGTCAACAATGGATAGATCTTCCAAACAAAATATCAACAAGGATATTGTGGGACTGAATGACACATTAGATCAAATGGACTTAACTGATATATAAAGAACCTTTCATCCCAAAGAAGCAAAATACACATTCTTTTGAAATGCACATGGAACATGTTCAGATATACCACATGATAGGACACGAAACAATCCTCAAAAAATTTCAGAAAATTGAAATTACATCAAGCGTTTTCTTGGACCATGAGGGCTTGAAAGTAGAAACCAACCTCAAGGAAAAAATGTAAAAACATACAAAGTCATGTAGACTGAATTGCATGTTATTAAACAACGAAGGAGCTAATACCAAGATCAAAAAAGAAATCAAAAAGTTTCTTGAAACAAATGAAAATGAACACTCAATGATTCAAAACCTATGGGACACAGCAAAGAGAGTTCTGAGAGGGAAGTTCATAGTGATACAGGCCTACCTCAAAAAGATAGAAACATTTCAAATAAACAACCTATCCCTCTATATACAAGAACTAGGGCAACAATAACAAGCAAAGCCCAGAGTGAGTAAAAGGAAGGATATAATTAAGATCAGAGCAGAATTTAATGACATAGAGACTAAAAGAACATTTCAAAGGATCAATGAATCCAGGAGCTGGTTCTTTGAAAAGATAAACAAAATTGACAAGCCTATAACCAGACTCATCAAGAAAAAAAGAGAGAGGACATAAATAAATAAAATCAGAAATGAAAGAGGAGAAATTAAAACTGATGCCATAGAAATACAAAGGGTTGTAAGAAATTACTACAGACAACTATACGCCAAAAAATTTGAAAACCTGAGTGAAAAGGACAAATTTCTAGAAACATATAATCTTTTAAAACTAATCATGAAGAAGCATAAAGCCTGAACAGACCAATAATGACTGGTGAAATTGAAGCAGTAATCAAAAAAATTCCTGACACACAAAAGCCTTTGATTGGGCAGTTTCACAGCAGAATTTTACAAAACATTAAGGAAGAGCTAACTCCCCTGCTTCTCAAACTATTTCAAAAAATCCAAGAAGAAGGAAGGCTCCCAAACTCTTTTTATTAGGCCAGCATCATCTTAATCCCAATATCTGATAAAGACATAACAAAGAAAGAAAACTACAGGCCAATGATGCTGATGAACATAGATAATAAAATCCTTAACAAAACATTGGCAACCACATCCAACAATATATTAAAGACATCATACACCATGACCAAGTGGGATTCATCCCAGGGATGCAAAGATGGTACAATATTCACAAATCAATAAGCATAATACATCACATAAATAAAAGAAAGGACAAAAATCACATGATCATATTGATTGATGCAGAAAAAAGAGTTGATAAGGTATAGCACCCATTTATGATCAAAACACGAAGCACGGTGGGAGTAGAGGGAGCATAATTCAACATAATAAAAGCCATATATGAAAAAAAACTACAACCAATGTCACACTCAATGGGCAAAAACTAAAAGCTTTCCTAATAAGATCAGGAACAAGACAAGGATGCCTGCTTTCACCACTTCTATTCACATAGCACTGGAAGTCCTAGCCACAGCAATCAGACAAGAAAATGGTATCCAAATTGGAAAGGAATAAGTAAAACTGTCATTGTTTGCAGATGACATGATAGTGTACATAGAAAATCCTGTAGACTCCACCAAAAATCTATTCAACCTAATAAATTAATTTGGCAAAACAGTGGATACAAAGTCAAAATTCAGAAACTGAAGGCATCTTTGTACACCAACAATGAAATATCAGAAACAGAAATCAGGAAAAAAAATCTCATTTGCTATAGCAACAAAAAAAATAAAATGTCAAGGAATAAACCTAATCAATGAGTTAAAAGATCTATACTCAGAAAACTACACCACACTGAAGAAAGAAATTAAGGAAGACACAAACAAATGGAAGCATATACTGTGTTCATGGATTAGAAGAATTAACATCCTCAAAATGTCCATATTACCCAAAGAAATTTATAGATTCAATGAAATCCTTATTAAAATACCAATGGCATATTTCACAGATATAGAACAAACATTTAAATAAATTATATGGAACCATAAACAATCCCAATTTTTAGAAAGAAAAATTAAAGTAGGAGGGATCACAATACCTGATATCAAACTATATTACAAGGACACAGTAATTGAAATAGTCTGGTACAGGCATAAGATCAAACACATAGATCAATGGAACAGAATAGACAGACCAGAAATCTTGTTTCTCTAAGGTTGCATAACACTTGACAAAAGGAGCAGCAGTATAAAATGGATTAAAAATAGCCTCCTCAACAAATGGTGTTGGGAGACCTGGACAGCTACACTCAAAAAGTGAAACTTGACCACCAATATACACCATACACAAAAATAAACTAAAGATGCTTATGAGACTTAAATATAATTTGTGACATCATAAAAGTCCTAGAGTAGAACATAGGCAGGAAATCTCAAATATGCCATGCAGCAAAATTTTCACCGATATGTCCCCTGGAGCAAGGGGCATAAAGGAAAGAATAAACAAACTAGACTTCATCAAAATAAAAAGCTTCTGCATGGCTAAAGAAAACATTAGCAAAATGAAAAGGGAACCAACCATATGGGAAAATGTATTTGCAAATGATACCTCGGACAAGGGTTTAATCTCCAAAATATATAAAGAACTTACACAACTCCATTCTAAGAAGATAAGCAACCCAGTTAAAAAATGAGCAAAGGACTTGAACAGATACTTCTCCAAGGAGGACATACAGAGGATCCAGAGACACATGAAAAGATGCTCAATATCTCTAGCTATCAGAGAGATGCAAATTAAAACCACTATGAGATACCACTTCATGCCAGTCAGAATGGCCACTATAAACAAAGCAACAACCAACAAGTGTTGGAGAGGTTGTGGAGAAAAGGGGCCCTAGTGCACTGTTGGTGAGATTGCAAACTGGTACAACCACTATGGAAAGCAGTATGGAATTTTCCAAGAAAACTAAAAATGGATCTACCTTTTGACCCAGCAATCCCACTGCTAGGATTATATCCTAAGAACCCTAAAACACCAATCCAAAAGAACCCATGCACCCCAATGTTCATAGCAGTACAATTTACAATAGCCAAGTGCTGAAAGCAAACCAGGTGCCCATCAGTAAATGAATGGATCAAGAAACTATGGTACATTTACACAATGGAATTCTATGCAGCAGAAAGAAAGAAGGAGCTCCTACCCTTTGTGACAGCACGGCTGGAACTGGAGAGCATTATGCTAAGTGAAGCAATCCAGACTGTGAAAGACAAATACCATATGATCTCACCTATTAGTTGAACCTAATCAACAAAACAAACAAGCAAGCAAAATAAAACCAGAGACATTGAAATAAAGAACAAACTGACAGTAATCAGAGGGGAGGAGGAAGGAGGATAAAGACTGGGAAAAGGAAAGGGTTGTCAAGGAATATGAATAAAGGACCCATGGACAAAGCTTTAGTGGGGTGGGATAGAGGATGAAAAGTGGAGGTGGGTTGGGCAGGGGTAATTCATTCCAGGAAAAAATGTGTGTGTGTGTGTGTGTGTGTGTGTGTGTGTGTGTGTGTGTGTATAAAAATAATAGTTTTAGGTTCATAAGGACATTTCTGATTCTAATTTAGGAATATGGCATATTTTTCTTAACCTCATCAATCTCAGATCTCCATATCTTATCTCTTATGCTAAATATCTTTGTTCTCAGAAACAATGACACAGTTACTCTCTTTTAATAGGTAAAAATGGAGACACTAACTTATGGTTACTAAAAATAGTTTAAGACCATTTACAATCTGTTAGTCCTTAAGTATCTCTGTATTAGTTTTTTATTACTACTGTAACAAATTACAAACTTAGTGGCTTAAAACAATACAAAGTTATTATCTTAGTTTTGTAGTTCAGAAGTTCAATACTGGGCTAAAATCAAGGTGCTGGGAGGGCTGATTTTCTTTCTGGAGGTTTTTGAGGAAAATCCATTTCATTGCTTTATTTTACAAGCTGTTCACCTATCTCATTTATAGCACCCTTCTTTCATCTTCAAAGATAGTCATTTTGCCATCTTTTGGGTACTTCCTCAGTCCTCATATTGATGCAGGGTGCAGCCAGGAGGGGGGCCCCCAAAATAGG
>PVKU01009807.1:0-58343 GCA_004027475.1 Anoura caudifer | reverse complement strand
CTTACATTTTCTTCTACATTTTGTATGCTTCAGGTCCAATATTTAAGCCTTTAATCCATTATGAATATATAATTATGTTGGTCCAAGAAATTGGCCTGGTTTCATTTGTCTGCATTTTCCTGGAAAATGCAATTTTCCTAAAGCCATTTATTTAATAAAAACCCATTAGCTCATAGTATGTGCTTGCTTCCTGCATCTATTATTAATTGACTATAAAGGTGTAGATTTATTTCTGGGCTCTCTATTCTATTCCATTGATCTATGTGTCTATCTTGATTACTAAGACCTTATAAGGTAGTTTCATATTACGTACCATGATTTCTCCAACTTTGATATTTTTTCTCAGAATTGCTATAGCTATGTGGAGCTTTTTGTGGTTCCATATAAATTTTTGAAATATTTGTTCTAGCTCTGCGATATATATCCTTGAAATCTTCATAGGAATTGTGTTGAATCTATAGATTACTTTGGGTAGTCTGGACATTACAATTATACTAATACTATCCAAGACCGTGGTATATGCTTCCACTTATTTGTATCTTTTGTTTCTTTCTTTCATGTCTTATAATTTTCCAAGTACATGCCTTTTACCTCATCAGTTAGATTTATTCCTAGGTATTTTATTCTTTTTGAAGCCATTACAAATTGGATTCCTTTCTTAATTTCTCCTGTTAGTTTGTTATTGGCATATAAAAATGCAATGATTCCTTGATATTAATTTTATATCCTGCTACTTTGCTGAATTCATTTATTAGTTCTAGTAGTTGTGTGATGGAGACTTTAGGGTTTTCTATGTACAGTATTATGTCATCTTCAAATAAAAACAGTTTTACTTTTTCCTTTCCAATTTGGATGACTTATTTCTTCTCTCTTGTCTGATTGCTGTGGCTAGGGCTTCTATGTTGAATAAAAGAGGTGAAAGTGGACATTCGTGTCTATTCCTGATCATAAGGGGAATGCTTATAGTTTTTGCCTGTTGAATCTGATGCTGGCAGTGGGTTTGTCATATATAGCCTTTATTATGTTTAGGTATTTCCCTCTATTCCCACTTTGTTGAGAGTTTTTTATCATAAATGGGTTCTCGATTTTATCAAAAGCTTCCTCTGCATCTATTGATGTAATCATGTGGTTTTTATCCTTCATTTTTGTTGATGTGATAGATCAGATTTATTGATTTGTGAATGTTGACCCCACCTTGCACTCTGGGAATAAATCCTGCTTTATCATGATGTATGATCATTTTGATGCTTTGTTGTATCTGATTTGCTAATATTTTGTTGAGGATTTTAGCATGTGGTTTCAATAGGGATATTGACCTATAATTCTCTTTTTTGGTAGTGTCTTTTTAAGGTTTTGGATCTGGATAATGCTGGCCTCATAAAATGAGCTTGGGAGCCTTCCCTCCTCTTGAATTTTTTTTGAAAGAAAGGTGCTAGTTCTTTTCAGAATGTTTGGTAAAATTCACTTGTAAAGCCGTCTAGTCTAGGGTATTTGTTTTAGGGGAAGTTTTTGTTATTACTGCTTCAATTTTACTAGGTGTAATCTGTCCATCAGTATTTCCTGATTTTTCCTGATTTAGTTTTGGAAGATTATATGTTTCAAGGAATTTAACCATCTCGTCTAAGTTGTCCATTTTGTTGGCATATAGTTGTTCACAGTATTTTTTTTACAATCCTTTGTATTTCTTTGGTGTCAGTTTTTCTCTTTCATTTCCTATTTTATTTATTTGGATCCTTTCTCTTTTTCTTTTTTGATGAGTCTTGTTAAAGTTTTGTCAATCTTGTTTATCTTTTCAAAGAACCAGCTCTTAGATTCATTGATCTTTTATACCTTTTTAAAAATTCTACTTCATTTATTTTTTTTCTAATCTAATTTACTTCCTTCTACTCACATTGAGCTTTGTTTGTTTTTCCTTTTCAAGTTCCTTTAAGTGTGAAGTTAGATTGTTTATTTGAGTTTTTTCTTGTTTTTGTTGTTGAGATAGACCTGTGATGCTGTGAATTTCCCCCTTAGGACTGCTTTCCCAGTGTCCCATAGACTTTGGATGGTTATGCCCTCATTTTCATTTGTTTCAAGGTATCTTTCGATTTCCTCCGTGATGTTGTTGTTGGTCAATTCATTGTTTAATAACATGTCACTTAGCTTTCACATCTTAGTGTAATTTTCAGTGTTCTTGTGACTGATCTCTAGTTTCATAGCATTACAATCAGAGAAGATGCTTGATATAATTTCAATGTTCTTAAATTTATCGAGACTTGTTTTGTGTGCTATCATGTGGTCTATCCCAGAAAAAATTCCATGTGCACTTGAAAAGTTTCTATATTCTGCTGCTTTGGGGTGAAATGCTCTGAAGATATCAATTAAATCCATTTGATCTAATCTGTCACTTGAGGCCACTGACTCCTCGTTGATTTTCTGTCTGAAAGACTATCAGTTGAAGTCAGTGTGGTGTTAAAATCCCCAACTATGATTGCATTTCTGCCAATCTCTTTTAGGTCCAGCAAAATCTGCTTCACATATTTAGGTACTCAATGTTGGGTGCATAAATGCTTAATAGAGTTATATCCTCATGTTGGGTTATTCCCTTTATCATTATGTAGTGTCCTTCTTAGTCTCTTACAATATAACCTCAGTATAAAATCTATTTTGTCAGATATAGAGAGGAAGGAAGATGGCAGCGCAGTAGGAGGAAGCAGATTCCACTTCCCCTTACACACAGGAGAAAAACCTGGACAATTTTCAGTGCAACAGACCAAACAGACATCAGAAACACAGCATATTTGAAAACAGGAGATTGAAAATTGCAGCGGATATTGAAAAACCAGACAGTAAGGAGAGTACTCCAGCGGTGCAGAGACCAGGGCGGGGGGTTAGATCTGGGGCCAGCCCTGGCCATAAGACTCTAGGGAGGGAGCCAGGTCCACCGCTCCCTGCTCAGCCAAACAAGGTTTCAGCAGCACCAGGATAAACCTGGTTGCTTCAAATCTCACAGAGAGGAGTTAAGATCTCATAGCCCTGGGAGGATTGGCCGTAGGAGCTCGCGTGACTATCTGGGAGATCTGAGGGACCTGCACGCAACATACGTAGGGGTCAATTCACACCCGTATGACAGTTGGCGCACATACATGGAAGGCTGGGAGATCATAAGCACCTGCGCATGACCACGGTAGGCGTGCACCACCTCAGAAGATACACCTGAGGTTCTGTGCAGAGAGACCCCAGGCTAGCTCTGAGGAGAGTAGCCCAAAGATAACTGAGTTCTGAACAGGGAGAAAAGCAATACCATCACCCCTTGGCCATTGCAGTCAGCAAGGCCATAAAAACTGGCTTGGCAAGACTGATAACAACAAGAGTTGGTGTTGGGGTTTTTTAATTATTTTTTCATTATTTTTACCTTTTTTACCCCTCAACTCCTTTTGCTTCACGTTACTTCTTTCTCGTTTTATTCCTTCTTCCTTTCTTTCTAAGCTTATATCTTCTTCCTTCCTCTTTTTTCTTCTTTTCTTTTTCTTTCTGCTTTTCTTTATTCTCTTTCCATTTTTCTTCTTTTCTTCCTCTTTTCTCTTTTTAAATACCTATGAGTGAGACAAAAACAAAACAAAAGAAAACAAAAAAAAATGAAATTGTGGAAAGACCAGAGTTGGTCCCAAAGAGGGGGCATTTCAACAACTGAGACACTGGAAGCTGTGAACACCAGGATACCCAAAGGAGACAGTACCACTGAATCTCACAGGTATTCTACCATAGAAGTTCACACCATAAACCCAGGGAACCAGAACAAATCAATTTAAGAAGCTCAGCCTAACAAGAAGAGCCTCACAAACAATGGGAAGACAGAGAAACAACCCAAACTAAAGAAAAGGAGGAAGCCACAGAAAGAATGCTAAATGAAAAAGAGGAAATACAACTATCAGATTTTGAGTTTAAAGCAATGGTTGTCAGGAAGCTCCAAGAGCTCTCAATGAGCTATCAGAAACTACAGGGAAGCTACGATGAACTCACTGCAACCTATATCAACATGAAAAAGGATATAGAAACTATCAACAAGGGTGAAGAGGAAATGAAGAATACAATTTCTGAACTGAAGAACACAGTAGAAGGAATTGAAAGGAGGCTCAATGAAGCAGAGGATCAGATCAGTGAGCTGGAGGACAAAGTAGAAAAAACACCCAGAAAGAGCAAGAAAAGGAAAAGAGGCTCAGAAGAATAAAGAGGGATTAACGGAAATGCAGGACAACGTGAAACATAATACTATCCATAAAATAGGGATACCAGAAGGAGAAGAAGAAGAGAAAGGGATAGAAAACCTGTTTGAAAAAGTAATGATGGAAAACTTCCCTAATTTGATGAGAGAAAAAGTCACACAAATCCAGGAAACACAGAGAGTCCCAATCAAGAGGAACCCAGGAGAGAGAAGGTGGTGGCACGGTAAGAGGATGCACATCCCTCTATCCCCCTCACACAGGTGTTAAACCAGGATATTTTTCAATGCAGCACAGCAAACAGACACCAAAAACACAGTATATTTGAAAACAGATGATCGAAAATTGCAGAGGACATTGAAAAACCAGATGGTAAGGAGAGCACTCCAGTGGCGCAGAGACCGGGGCGGGGGCTGAGAAACCAGGCCAGGGCTGGCCATAAAACTCTAGGGAGGGAGCTGGGGCAACTGCTCCCTGAACAGCCAAGCAGGGACTCAGCAGCACCAGCACAAACCTGGTTGCTTCAAATCTCACAGAGAGGAGTTAAGATCTCATAGCCCTGGGAGGACTGAGTGTTGGAGCACGCACTTTTGTCTGTGCCCATGCGACATTGTAAACAGCTACACAGGGATCATCGCATCAGCATGCCCAGAGACACTGGTGCACAGTCACTGGGCACCGATACAGTCTCTCAGCCCAGCGCACGCACTTGCACCAGCAGGGAACAGCAATGCGGTCTCCCGGGGACATCATGCCATCAGAGGCCCGGGTGAGCTGCTGGGAGATCTTAGACACTGGTGTGCAATCTGCGTAGGGGTTGAACTGTGTTCGTGGGACAGTTGACACCTGTGCAAGGAAGACTCAGGGAACATCGGGGCTTGCAGGCGCACGACCACAGTGGGCGCCTGGGAACCTGTGCAGAGAATCTTGGGATAGCTCTGAGGACAGTAGGTCAGAGAAAACTGAGTGCTGAACAAGGAAAAAAACAATACGGTCACCCCTCGGCCACTGCAGTCATCAAGGCCAGAAAAATCAGCTTGGCAAGATTGATAACAGCAAGAATTAGCGGTTTTGGTGTTTTTCGGTTTTTCAATTTTTTTGTGGGTTTTTTCTTTTTCTCTTTTTCATTATTTTGATCTTTTTTACCCCTCAACTCCTTTTTGCTTCTCAATATTTCTTTCTTCTTTTACTCCTTCTTCCTTTCTTTCCAAGCTTATCTCTTCTTCCTGTCTTTTTTCCTTTTTCATCCTACTTTTCTTTATTCTCTTTTCAATTTTTTATGTCCTTTTCCTTCTTTTCTTTTTTTTCCTTTCCTTCTCTTTTCTCTTTCTAAACACATACGAGTGAGACAAAAACAAAACAAAACACATAAAAACCCTGGAACTGTGGAAACACCAGAGTTGGCACCAAAGAAGGGGCATTTCAACTGCTGAGACACTGGAAGCAGTGAACACCAGGATACCCAAAGGAGATAGCACCACTGAATTTCACAGGCATTCTACCACAGAAGTTCACAACATAAACCCAGGGAACCAGAACACATCAATTTAAGAAGTCGAGGTTGACAAGAAGAGTCTCACAAACAAAGGGAAGACAAAGAAACAATCCACAAATGAAAGAAAAGGAGGAAGCCCCAGAAAGAATGCTAAATGAAATGGAGGCAGCTCAACTATTAGATTTTGAGTTCAAAGCAATGGTTGTCAGGAAGCTCCAAGAGCTCTCAATGAGCTACCAAAAACTACACGGAAGCTACGATGAGCTCACTGCAAACTATATCAACATGAAAAAGGAAATAGAAACTTTCAACAAGGGCCAAGAGGAAATGAAGAATACAATTTCTGAACTGAAGAACACAATGGAAGGAATGAAAAGCAGAATCGATGAAGCAGAAGATCAGATCAGCAACTTGGAGGACAAAGTAGAAAAAAGCAGCCAGAAGGAGCAAGAAAACAAAGAGGCTTAGAAAGAATGAGGAGGTATTAAGAGAAATGCAAGATAGTATGAAACATAATAATATCCATATAATAGGAACACCAGAGGGAGAAGAAGAAAAGCAAGGAATAGAAAACCTATTTGAAAAAGTAATGATGGAAAACTTCCCTAATTTGATGAGAGAAAAAGTCACACAAATACAGGAATCACAGAGAGTCCCAATCAAGAGGAACCCAAAGAGGCCCATTTCAAGACACATCATAATTAAAATGGCAAAATTCCAAGACAAAGAGAGAATCTTTAAGGCAGCAAGGGAGAAAAAGGAAATAACATACAAGTGAGCCCAATTAGGTTAGCATCTGACTTCTCGATGGAAACACTCCAAGCAAGAAGAGAATGGAAAGATATATTCCAAGTAATGAGAACCAAAGGCCTGCAACCAAGACTACTTTACCCAGCAAGGCTTTCAATCAAGATAGAAGGCCAAATAAAGAGCTTCCCAGACAAAAGAAGTCTAAAAGAATACACCTCTACCAAACCACCTCTGCAAGAGATACTAAAAGGCCTGCTTTAAGGAAAGGGAGGAAAGGAGAAAGAGAGGGAGAGGAACACAGGTACAAAAGTGGCAATGAATAAGTACCTATCAATAATAACTTTAAACGTAAATGGACTAAATGTTCCAATCAAAAGGCATACAATAGCTGAATGGATAAGAAAGCATGACCCACACATATGCTGCCTACAAGAGACCCAACTCGGGACAAAAGACCAACACAGACTCAAAGTGAAGGGCTGGAAACAAATTTTACAAGCAAATGGACAAGAAAAAAAAGCCGGGGTAGCAATACTCGTATCAGACAAAATAGACTTCAAAAGAAGAGCCATAAAGAGAGATCCTGAAGGTCACTTCATAACACTCAAAGGAAGACTTCACCAGGAAGACATAAGCATTGTAAACATATATGCACTCAACATAGGAACACCTAAATACATTAAGAAAATCTTAGAGCACTTCAAGAAAGATATTGACAGCAACACAATTATAGTAGGGGATTTTAACACCCCACTTTCAAAAATGGACAGATCTTCTAAACAAAATATCAACAAAGATATTGTGGCACTGAACGACACCCTAGATGAAATGGACTTAACTGATATATATAGAGCCCTTCATCCCAAAGAAACTAAATACACTTTCTATTCAAATGTACATGGAATATTCTCAAAGATAGACCACATGATTGGTCATAAAACTAACCTCATCAAATTCAAGAAAATTGAAATCATACCAAGCATCTTCACAGACCACAAGGGACTGAAACTAGAAACCAACCCCAAGGGGGAAAACACAAAGTCCTCAAAATCATGGAGATTGAATAGCATGCTATTAATCAAAGAATGGGTCAAGAATGAAATTAGGGAGGAAATCAAAAAGTTTCTGGAAACAAATGAAAATGAACACACAACAACCCAAAACTTATGGGACACAGCAAAGGCAGTCATCACAAAGAAGTTCATAGTGATACAGGCCCACCTAAAAAAGATGGAAACATCTCAAACAGCTTAACCCTACACCTACAAGAACTGGAGGACCAACAACAAAGACAGCCCAGAGCAAGTAGAAGGAAGGAAAAAACCAAGATCTGAGCAGAATTAAAGGACGTAGAGACTAAAAGCACAATTCTAAGGATCAGTGAATCTGGGAGCTGATTCTTTGAAAAGATAAACAAAATTGACAAGCCTTTAAGCAGGCTCATCAAGAAAAAAAGAGAGATGACCCAAATAAACACCATCAGAAATGAAAGAGGAGAGATTACAACTGATACCACAGAAATACAAAGGATTGTAAGAAATTACCATGAAGAACTGTATGCCAAGAAATTTGAAAACCTAGGTGAAATGGCCAACTTTCTAGAAAAATATAATCTGCCAAAACTCAATGAAGAAGCAGAAAGCCTGAACAGACCAATAACAGCAGATGAAATTGAAGCAGTAATCAAAAAATCCCAACACACAAAAGCCCTAGACCAGATGGTTTCACAGGAGAATTTTACAAAGCATATAAGAAAGAGCTAACCCAATCCTTCACAAACTTTTCAAAAAAATCCAAAATGGTGGAAGACTCCCAAACTCTTTTTATGAAGGCAGCATCATTCTAATCCCCAAACCAGATAAAGACATAACAAAGAAAGAAAATTTCAGGCCCATATCACTGATGAACATAGACACTAAAATCCTCAACAAAATATTGGCAAACTGCATCCAACAATACATTAAAAAGATCATACACCATGACCAAGTGGGATTCATACCAGGGATGCAAGGGTGGTTTAACATTCTCAAATCAGTAAATGTAATACATCACATAAACAAAAGCACAGACAAAAATCACATGATCATATCAATAGATGCAGAAAAAGCATTTGATAAGGTACAACACCCATTTATGATAAAAACACTCAGCAAAGTGGGAATGGAGGGAGCATTCCTCAACATAATCAAAGCCATATATGAGAGACCTACAGCCAACATCATACTCAATGGGCAAAAACTAAAATCTTTTCCACTAAGATCAGGAACAAGGCAAGGTTGTCCACTTTCACCACTTCTATTCAATATAGTATTGGAAGTATTAGCCACAGTGATTAGACAAGAAAAGGAAATAAAAGGCATCCAAATTGGAAAGGAAGAAACAAAACTATCATTGTTTACAGATGACATGATAGTGTATATAGAAAATCCTATAGACTCAGCCAAAAAGCTGCTCCACCTAATAAATGAATTTGGCCAAACGGCCAGATACAAAGTCAATATACAGAAATCAAAGGCATTTCTGTATACCAACAATGAAAGAGCAGAAGCAGAAGTCAAGAAAAAATTCCATTCAATATAGCAAAAAGAAAAATAAAATACCTTGGAATAAACCTAACCAAGGAAGTAAAAGATCTATATGCAGAAATCTACACAACACTGAAGAAAGAAATCAAGGAAGACACAAACAAATGGAAACATATACCATGTTCATGGATCAGAAGAATTAACATCATCAGAATGTCAATACTACCCAAAGCAATTTACAGATTCAATGCAATACCTACTAAAGTGCCCATGGCATATTTTGCAGACATAGAACAAACACTTCAAAAATTTATATGGAGTCATAAATGACCTCGAATAGCTGCAGCAATTTTGAGAAAGAAGAGCAAAGTAGGAGGGATCACAATACCTGACACCAAACTGTATTGCAAGGCCACTGTAATCAAAACAGCCTGGTACTGGCACTAAAACAGGTACATGGACCAGTGAAATAGAACAGAGAGCCCAGAAATAAACTCAATTCTCCATGGTCAATTAATATTTGACAAAGGAGGCAGCAACATTAAATGGAGTAAAAGTAGCCTCTTCAACAAGTGGTGTTGGGAGAACTGGACAGCTATGTGCAAAAAAAATGAAACTCAAACACCAACTTACACCATACACGAAAATAAATTCAAGCTGGATAAAGGATTTAAATATAAGTGTGACACCATTAAAGTCCTAGAGGAGAATGTAGGCAGGAAAATCTCAGATATTTCAGGCAGCAACATTTTTACTGATATGTCCCCTAAAGCAAGGGACATAAAGGAAAGAATAAGCCTATTGGATCTCATCAAAATAAAAAGATTCTGCATGGCTAAAGAAAACAGCATTAAAATAAAAAGAGAAACAACTGCATGGGAAAACATATTCACCAATGATACCTCAGACAAGGGTTTAATCTCCAAAATACATATATGGAACTTACACAACTCCACTCTAAGAAGACAAGCAACCCAATTAAAAAATGGGCAAAAGGCTTGAACAGACACTTCTCTAAGGAGGACATACAGAGGATCCAGAGACACATGAAAAGATGCTCAATATCACTAGCTATCAAAGAGATGGAAATTAAAGCCACAGTGAGATACCACTTCACACCTGTCAGAATGGCCATCATAAACAAAGCAACAAACAACAAGTGTTGGAGAGGTTGTGGAGAAAAGGGGACCCTAGTGCACTGTTGCTGGGATTGCAGACCACTACAACCACTATGGAAAGCAGTATGGAATTTTCTAAGAAAACTAAAAATGGATTTACCTTTTGAGCCAGCAATTCCACTGCTAGGATTATATCCTAAGAACCCTAAAACACCAATCTGAAAGAACCTATGCACCCCAATCTTCATAGCAGCTACAATTTACAGTAGCCAAGTGCTGGAAGCAACCTAGATGCCCATTAGTAAATGAATGGATCAAAAAACTATGGTACATTTACACAATGGAATTCTATGCAGCAGAAAGAAAGGAGCTCCTACCCTTCGCAACAGCATGGATGGAAATGGAGAGCATTAGGCTAAGTGAAATAAGCCAGGAGGTAAAAGACAAATACCATAGGATCTCACCTTTAACAGGAACCTAATCAACAAAACAAACAAGCATAATATAACCAAACACACTGAAATTGAGAACAAGCTGACAGTCACCAGACACGAGAGGGGAGGGAATTTCAGGGGAAAAGGGAAAGGGATTAGAGCAACAAGTATAAAAGACACATGGACAAAACCTATGGGGGGTTGGAAATGGGAGGGAGCTGGGGAGGGATGGGGCAGGGGGCTGGGATGGGAGTAGAAGACAGAAAAACTGTGCAAAGACAACAATTAAAATAATTTTTTAAATTAAAAATACAAATTAAAAAAGATTAAAATCTATTTTGTCAGATATATGTACTGCTATCCCAGCTTTTTATCCTTTCCATTAGCATGAAATGTCTTTTTCAAACTCTTTACTTTTAGTCTCTCTGTATCTTTCCACCTGAGATGTATCTTTTGGAGGCAGTATACATATGGGTCTTGTTTTCTTATCCATTCAGCTATCTTATGTCTTTTGGTTGGAGTATTTAAGACATTTACATTTAAGGTGATTATTGATAGATACATATGTAGTGCCATTTTATTATTAGACTGTTTTTCTCTTTTTTCTTTCTCTTTTTCTTCTTCTTGTTCTTAAAGCAAGCCCTTTAACATTTGTTGCAGTATTGGTTTGGTGTTAACAAACTCCTTTTACTTTTTCTCACCTGGGAAACTCCTTATTTCTCCTTCAACTATAAATTACACCCTTGCTGAGTAAAGGAGTGTTGGTTGTACATCCTTTCTTTCCACCACCTTGAATATTTCATGCCACTTCCTTCTGGGCTGAAATGTTTCTGATAAGTAATCTGATGACAGTCTACTTGGTACTCCCTTGCGTGCAACTACCTGTTTTTCTGTTGAAGCTTTTAAGGATTTTCTCTTTGTCTTCAAGCCTTATCATTTCAATTATGATGTGTCTCTGTGTGGGCATCTTTGGGCCTATCTTGTTTGGGACTCACTAAGCTTCCTGTACTTGTGTGTTTTTTCCTTCACCAGATTATGGAAGTTTTCAATCATTATTTCTTCAATTAGGTTATCTGCTCATTGCCTTCTTCTTCTTGTAATCCCATGATGTGAATGTTGTTACACTTCATGTTGTCCCAAATGTTTCTTAAGGTTTCCCCCATTTTTTATTTTTTTTTATTGCTGCTCTTTCTGGCTATTCTTTTTCTACTTTGCCTTCCAAATCACTGATTCAATCCTCTGCTTCCTCTAACCTACTGTTTATTCCTCCCAGTGTACTGTTTATTTCAAATATTGCATTCTTTATTTCTGTTACTTTTCTATGGTATCTATATATTTTTAAAATGCTGCTGAATATCCTGATAATCATTACTCTAAACTCTCCATTTGATAAATTGCTTGTCTCCATTTTTGCCTTTCTTCTGGAGAATTCTCTTGTTCTTTCATTTGGAGTCTGTTTCTTTGTCTTCCCATTTTCACTCCTTCTTTGTATTTGCTCTATGTATTAGGTCAATATGCAAAGACTCTGGCTTAGATTTTTGTAAGATGCTGCTTGTAACTAGTTCTGATCAACTTGTTTGGAGCTATCAGCAATCCACAGCATGTGGATCCCCCTGCTGTGCCTGTTTGTGTGTAGAAAAAACCAGGTTGTGCACCAAGGTCAACTTTTATAAGCACCAGGCATCGGGGCGGATCAGCTGAAGTCTTATAGTACTCCCAGAGATCTGCCATAGTTGTTAAAAATTAATCAGTGATATAGCCTGAAGCTTCACTCAGCAGCCTGGCTTAAGCTCCGCAGAGTAGAGTAGAGTAATTCTTGTGGTCAGGGTTATTGCTTCCCTTCAGGCTCATGCCATTCATAGAGGAGTGTTCTGCTTGAGAAGGAGGGCTTCTGCAGTATGGGGAATGAGTCAGCTCAGGGATGCTGGCAGCTATCCCTTCAGTTCTCTCCCCAGAGCCTCCAATCCCAGACTCTCCTCAAGCATTTCTAGTCCTCTCTGCCCTCCTTCTGACAGAGCCCAGGGTAAGTGGCTGTGAACAGAATTTTTTGCATTGGCCCTTTAAGAGGTCTCTGAGACTCCAGCCATCTCTCCCTGACAGACAGAAACTCTGCTTCTTTTCACAGCTGTACATTACCTGAGTTCCTTTCCAGCTCTGGTGCTGTAGGCTTGAGAGCCCAATTTGGGTTTTGGATACCACTCTTTTCCAGGGGAACACCCCAGGCTGCTTCAATATCCCTCTAGAACTTCAGCTGCCACCCATGGAAGCCTAGCCAGCCCTCTTGCACCTCCTCTGCCCTCTCTACCAATTTCATTGCAGTGGCTTGTTTATTCTGTCTGTCCTTGGTCATAAGGCTTCTTTCCAGCTAGTGTTCAGTTGGTTATTTAGGATGATTTCTCTACAATTTAGCTATAATTCAAGATTGGTCCTGGAAGCTACAGTGTAGCTTCCACTTAGTAGTCCCCCATCTTAGATTTCCCAAGTACTTCTTTATATCTCATAATTTCCTTTGTATTGTAGTATAATAATTTCATATTAAATGTCCCTTGATTAACTTGTTATATGGTTTCTATCTCCTGATTGAACCCAGACTTGTATAAGAGCAAAGTTCTCAAATCAAATACTAAACTTTGATCTTAATAAATGAAGACAAAAAGAGCAACCTAAGCCCAAAACATGTAGAATGAAAGAAAATAATAAAGATAGAAGCTGAAACCAATGAAATTAAAAACAGAAAATCATTGAAATCAAAAGATTGCTTTTTTAAAGATTTTATTTATTTATTGTTTAGAGAAGGGAAGGGAAGGAGAAAGAGAAGGAGAGAAACATCATTGTGTGGTTGCCTCCTACATGCCTTCTACTGAGGACCTGGCCTACAACCTAGGCATAAGACCTGACTGGGAATCAAACCAGCAGCCTTTTGATTCACAGACCAGCACTCAATCCACTAAGCCACACCAGAAAGGGTGAGAGGTTGCTCTTTAAGAAGTTCAATAAAATTGATAAACTTCTAGTAAGACTCTTCAAGAAAATAAAACAAAAAAAATGCACAAATTATCAGTGTCAGTAATGAATGAGGGACATCATTACAGATCCTACAGATAATATAAAATAGCAAGAAAATATAAATAATTTTATGCCAATAAATTTGACAATTTAATGAAATTTAAAAAAGGTTCTTGAAAGGTTTTAACTACTAAAGCTCACTTTAAAAGAAATAGATAGAAATAGTTTCATGCCTCCTGAAGAAATTGAAACCATTATTACAAACTTTTAAACAAAGAAAATTACTGTCCCATATAGCTTTATTGGTGATTTATATCAATATTTTAAGGAAGAAATAATACCAATTCTACACAAGTACTTCCAGAATATAGAAGAGGATGAAGCACTCATGTGACCTGAATTATCCTAATACCAAAATCAAACAAACATATTGCAAAGAAATAAAATACAGACTGTTAACCCTCATAAACTTAGCCTGCAAAATTCTTAGAATGCTAATAAAAGAACTTCACAATATATCAAAGTATTATGACCAAGTGGGGTTTATCCTGCAAATGCAAAGTTGACTCAATATCAGAAAGTCAATCATTGTAATTTACGATGTAATTTACAAAGTCAGTCAAAGCATAAATATAGAATTGAAAACAGAAAACAATGGAGAAATTCAATGAAATCAAAAAGTTCGAAAAAAAAAAAAAGTTCGTTGTTTGAAAACATTAATAAAATTAAAAACCTCTAGGCAGGCCAACCAAGACTAAAAGAGAAAGAGACAGAAGATATAAATTACTAGTATCATATCTGAAAGAAATTCTATCACTACTCTTTCAGAGACACTAAAAAGATTATAAAGGAATTCTATGAATAATTTTATCCCCAAAATTTTATACCTTTGATGAAATGGACAAAATCCTTGACAGACATAGTCTACAAAAACTCACATAAGGAGAAACAGATAATCTGAACAGGCTCTTATCTATTAATAAATTTAGTCAATGATCAATAACCTTCTCTAACAGAAAGCTCCACAACCAGATAATTTCACTGGTGAATTTTACCAAATATTTTAGAGAAAGTGATACTAATTCTCTACATCTCTTTCAGAAAACAGAAGCAAAAGAAAACTTTCTAACTCATTCTATGAGGCCATCATTACCTTAATGCCAAAACCAAATAAATAAAGAAAACTACAGGCATTGTCTCTCAAAAACATACATGAAAACATCCTCAGCAAAATATTACCAAATTGAATCCAACAATGTATAAAAAGAATAACATACCACGCAACTAAGTGTGATTTATCTCAAGAATATGTAAGTTAGTTCAACATTTGAAAATGAACTAATAAAATACATTACATAAGCAGGCTAAGAAGGAAAAATCATGTGATCATATAAATAGATACAGAAACACTTGACAAAATTCAACACTCATTCATTGTAAAATTTCTCAATAAACTAGTAATGAAAAGGATTTCCTCAACCTAATAAAGACCATCTACCAAAAAATCTATGGTTAAGATCATATTTAATGGTGAGAAACTAGTTGGTTTTCCACTAAGATAAGGTACAGGATAAGAATGCCTCCTCCCACCACTTCTATTCTGCGTGGACTGAACCTCTTAGCCAATGTAATAAAACAAGAAAGGGAAATTAAAAGTGCATGAATTGGGAAGAAAAAATAAAATTGTTTTTCTTTTTACAGATGACACAATTGTGTTAGTAGAAAATCTCAAATAATCAAAAAAACTTCTGCAAATTATAAGTGATCATAGCAAGGTTTCAGGATACAATGTTAATATACAACAGTCAATTGCTTCCTTATAAAAGAAATGAACAATTGAAATATGAAATATAATACATAGTGCCTATATCAGTACATTAGCACTAAAAACTGAAGAACTTAGAAATAAATCTACCAAGATACTATAAAATCAATATATAGCAAATATAAGCAAAACTATAAAACTCTGAAGAAAGAAATCAAGATTTAAATAAATGGAAATATATTCAATATTCACAGATAGGAAGATACAATATTGCTAAGATGTCAGTTCTCCCCAAAATGATCTACAAATGTAATGCAATTTCAACCAAAAGACAAGCAAGTTGTTTTGTAAAAATCAACAAAGAGACTCTTAAGTTTGTATAGAAAGGCAAAGGATCCAAAATAGCCAACACTACTCAACTTGAAGACTTACTATAAAGCTATAGTAGTCAAGACAACTTGGCTACTGGTATTGGTGAAAGATTAAACAAATGTATCAGTGGAACAAAATAAACAGAATAGAGCCCAGAAAACACACACACCCTCACACAGACAACAATCAACTGATCTTTGACATGGAAGGAAAGACAATTCAATGGGAGAAAGACAGCTTTTCAACAAGTGGTGCTGGAGCAAAGAGACATACACATGCAAAAAAAGTAGTCTAGTACTTTTTACATAAATTAACTCAAAGTTGATTACATGCCTAAATATATAGCACAAAACTCTACAACTACTAGAAAATAACATGAAAATATCCAGGTGACCTTAGATTTGGTGATGACTTTTTATTTTAAACACCAACAGCACAAATCATGAAAGAAAAAGCTTATATGTTGAAGTTCATTAAAATTAATAACCTGCTCTGCAGAAGAATGAAAAGACTTGTCATAGACTGGGAGAAAATATTTGCAAAATACATATCTGATAAAAAGAGTTACATCTAAAATGTGCAAAGAACTCTCAGAAAACCAACAATAAGAAAATTATTTTATTAAAAAATGGGCAGGGGAAACTTCTGGCCAAGATGGAAGCATAGGTGGACACACTGTGCCTCCCCTCACAACCAAGATTAAGGACAACAAAAATATAGAACCAAAAAAACCCTACCAGAATAGAAAAAAAATTGAATTGTACAGAAGTCCAACAATGATTCACCCAGACCTGTAAGAGGGGTGGAGTAGACGGCTGGCAGAGAGGGGTCACAAGCAGGAAAAGGTGGTGGCTAGTGGTCCCGGGCATGCAGGTGGCAGTTGGCATACCACAGGCTGACCACGGTCACACATTCACACGCAGATAAACCAGGCAAAAACAGGCAGCAAGACAGACTGCGCAACGCAGAGCCCCAACGCTGGGCCCCAACGCTGGGAAATACAGCCTAAAAGCACTGATTGAAAACACTTGTGGGGATTAAAGTGCTGGGAGAGAATCCCAGCCTCACAGGAGAGTTTGTTGGAGAAACCTACAGGGTCCTAGAACATACACAAGCCCACCCACATGGAAATCACCACCAGAAGGACCTAATTTGCTTGAGAAAAGTGGCAGAAGGGACAGGAACCCGAGAGAGAGAGTGGAGCAAGTGTCACTGTTCCCTCTCGGACCCTGCCCCCACATACAGCATCATAACTCTGCGACTGGGTTGCACCGTCCTAGTGAACACCTAAGGCTCTGCCCCTCACTATGTAACAACCCCAACAAGACAAAAAAAAAAAAATGGCCTAAATGGGAGAACAGATCAAAGCCCCAGAGCTAATTCATCTGAGTGACCAACAGATAGCCAACCTATCAGATGCACAGTTCAAAGCACTGGTGATTAGGAAGCTCACAGAATTGGTTGATTTTAGTCACAGATTAGATGAACAAAAGCAGGCTACAAAAAGTGAAATGAAGGAAAACGCACAGGGAAACAATAGAGATGGGAGGAAAACTGGGACTCAAATCAATGGAGTGGACCAGAAGGAAGAAAGAAACAAACAGAAAAGAATGAAGAAACAAGAATTCAAAAACATAAGGAGAGGCTTAGGAACCTCCAGGACATCTTTAAACGTCCCAACATCCGAATTATAGGGGTACCAGAAGGGGAAGAGGAAGAGCAACATGTGGAAAAGTTATTTGAGCAAATAACAAAGGAGAACTTCCCCAATCTGGCAAAGGAAACAGACTACCAGGAAGCCCAGGAAGCTCAGAGTCCCAAAGAAACTGAATCCAAGGAGGAACACACCAAGGCACATCATAATTCCATTAGCCAAGATTAAAATGAAGGAGAGAATTCTAGAAGCAGCAAGAGATAAGGGGACAGTCACCTACAAAGGAGTTCCCATCAGACTGTCAACTGATTTCTCAAAAAAGACCTTACAGGCAAGAAGGGGCTGGAAAGAAGTATTCCAAGTCATGAAAGGCAAGGACCTACAAGCAAGATTGCTCTATCCATCGAAGCTGTCATCTAGAATGCAAGGGCAGATAAAGTGCTTCTCAGATAAGGTCAAGTTAAAGGAGTTCATCATCACCAAGCCCTTATTATGTGAAATGTTAAAGGGACTTATCTAAGAAAAAAAAGATAAAAATATGACAGTAAAAAGATAGCAAACTCACAGATATTAACAACCACACCTAAAACAAAAGCAAACTAAGCCAACAATAGAACAGGAGCAGAAATACAGAAATGGAGATCACATGGAGGGTTAGCAACAGGGGAGTGGGAGGAGGAGAGAGGGGGAAAGGGCACAGAGAACAAGTAGCATAAATGTTAGATAGAAAATGGGGGAGGGCAAGAATAGTGTGGGAAAAGTAGAAGCTAAAGATCTTATGACACATAGAGATGAACTAAAGAGGGGGAATGTGGGTGGGAGGGGATGTGCAGGGCGGAGGGAAATGATAGGGCAGAAATGGGACAACTGTAATAGCATAATCAATAAAATATATTTTAAAAAAAGAGAAAATGTGCAAAGAACCTGAAAACACATATCAGCAAAGGAGATAGAAATGTGACAAGCAAGCATACAAAAATGCTTAATCATGAGGTAATTGAAAATTAAAGTAACAATAATATGCTACTACACACTATTAAAATAGCAAAAATATTTTAAATGACAATAGCAAATAGTGGTGATGATGTAGGAAAGAAACAGGAATTCACATTCATTATGAATACGAAATGGTATAACCTCTTTGGAAGACAGTTTGGCAATTTGTTGCAAAATTAAACATAATCTTACCATACAATCCAGCACTTGCACTATTAGGTATTCACTCAAAGGAGTTGAAAACAGGTCAACACAAAAACCTGAACATGAACCTTTTTTGGTATCTTTGTTCTTAATTGCCAAAAACCTGAAGCAACCAAAATGTCCTTCTAAAGGTAAATGGATAAACAAACTATGGCATAGTTATACAATGAAATCTATTATTCAGAGATTAAAAGAAATGAGCTATCAACACAAAAAGACATGGTAGAACCTTACTTGAATAGTGTTTAGTGAAAGAAGCTATTCTGCAAAGAGTATATACACTGTATATTTCCAACTATATAGCATTCTGGAAAAGGCAAAATTGTAAGTATAGTAAAAAGACCAATGGTTGCTAGGAGTTTAGGAAAAGAAGAGGAAATATGAATAGATAGAGCACAAGGGATCTTTAGGGCAGTGAATCTATTCTGAATGATACTATGATGGTGGAAAAATTACATTATGTATTTGCCAAAACCTAAATAATGTATAACACAGTGAACCTTATGTAATCTATGGGTTTTATTTAATAATAATATATCAATGTTAGCCCATAAATTTAAACAAAGGTACCACACTAATGTAAGATGTTAAGAAACGGGGAATCTGCTCATTGATGACTCTGCATTATCTGCTTAATTTTCTGTAAACTTAAAACTGCTGTGAAAAATAAATTTAATTAATCTTTAAAAAAACAGACAAACCACAGACAAGGAGAAAATATTGTAAGTCACATATTTAATAAAGAAATTGAATACAGAAGTTATAAAAACTCTCAAAACAAAATTGCATGATAAAAAGAGGAAGAGATATTTAAATAGACAAGTCACTAAAACAAATATTCAGATGGCAAAAACAAACATGAAAAGATGCTCAACCTCATACATAATTAGGGAAATTTGAACTAAAGCAACAATGAAATGCCATTATACACCTATTAAAATGGCTAATATTAATCCCCCCAAAAAAGACAATTCTAAATTCTGGAGTGAATATAAAGCAACCAGAACAATTCATACACTGCTAGTGGGAATCCACACCCACTTAGAAAATGGTTTGGCCATTTATGTTAAAGTGAAACACACATTTGTTGTACAACCTTACAGTTCCATGCCTGGATATTTACCCAGCTGAAATTAAAACATGTTCACAGGAAAACTGGGAACAAATGTTTTAAGTGGCTTTTTCATAATCACCAATAGCAAGAAACACTCAAACGTCTTTCAACAGACAAATGGATAAATAAGCTGTGGTTCATTAAAAAATGGAATGCAACTCGGCAATGAAAGGAAAAAAACTAATAAACACATCATGGATAAATCTCAAGTATATTATGCTAAGTGATAAAAGTCAGACAGAGAAAGTTACATACCATATGATTATATTTGCATGACTTCTTTAAAATCATAAATAAAGGGACAGAAAACAGGTTAGTGGTTGACAGGATGTGGAAGCATGGAAGAAATATACTACAAAGGTCCTGAAATAACTTTTTCAAGTAATAGAAATGTTCTATATCTTGATTTTATTCATGAATCTATGGCTATGTGCATTCATCAAAACTCACAGAAATTTATACTGAAGAGTTTGAATTTAGAATGCACAAACATTATACCTGAATAAACCTGACTTTTAAAAATAGGCTCAGGCAAATTTTGAAAAAAAAATCTACATTCTCTGCTGGACAGCAGGCAGGGGTTTTTTGTTTGTTTGTTTGTTTTTTGTTTTTTTGTTTTTTACAGGGACCTTAAGTGGCACATCTCCATACTTACCATTGTCCATCCCTCATGCCCCTAGATTTACTTGTCCATAGATGTTCAGGGAACACTACCTCTAGGGCTCTGGTGAGCCTCTCTTCCTAAGATGAAACTTCAAAGAGGGAGGACAGTGGGGTGAACTACAGTCCATTGCTAGATCTGATCTTAATGTGGCAATTGATACTCATTGGCTCCCATCAGCTCCCATCTCTAATATAAATTCTAAATGTTTCTCATCCTCAGCTGTCACTCATCCTTGTCCTTTTATAGCAGAAGCTTTAACTTTTCTCCCTGATTAGTGTCAATTATGAGATGATGACTTCCCTTCCTTCTTGTTGATTTCTGGACATAAAGAACCCAGAGGGTCCAGACAGACATTCATAGTATTTAGCTCAAGTGGACCTGTACTGGTGAACAGGTACACCTTTGGGGGACCAAGCCTTCTAATCCCGCCAATCTTAGAATTGCATGTGGAAAGCACAAATTCCTCCGGTGAGTCATTGGATATGAAATTAATTAGGGCTACTTCTTTATACCCTTTGTTCACCAAATTTATATGAGGCCTATCCAGAAAGTCCAACCATTGTTAATATAATGAGAACAGTTTGTATGACATGATATAACCTGGCAGCCAAGGAGAGTGGACTGGAATGCACATGCATGAACAATGATGACTTCACTGTACTAGTCAGTGAAAGTGGTAGACACCACTGAGTGGGCATGTGTACTGTGTGGCCATTGCATTAAAAACACCGGAGCCAGTAGAGCAATTTGTCTGCATCAAATTTTGCATTAATTTTGAATATTCCTCCATGGAAACTATTCAGATGATTCAGGAGGACACAGCTATGGGCAACTGGTGATTGGCAACTTCATCACAATGACAGATCCATTCATGCATCATGTCTTGTGCAGAGATTTTTTTGTGAAACATCAAATCACCCAGGTGACTCAGCCCCGCTACAGCCCAGATTTGGTGCCCTGCGACTTCTGGATTTTCCTAAAACTAAAACCACCTTTGAAAGGCAAGATATTTCAGACCCTCAGTGAGATTTGGGAAAGTACCATGGGGCAGCTGATGGTGATTGGTAGCACTGTGTGAGGTCCCAAGGTGCTTACTTTGAAGGGGACTGATGTGTCATTTTCCTATGTACAATGTTTCTTGTATCTTGTATCTTCTTCAGTAAATGTCTCTTTTTCATACTGCATGGCTAGATACCTTCTGAACAGACTGGTCCTATTAAGGATACAGAATCACATAAAAGTATGTGTCTCAGGGCAAGTGCCACTTCTGGATGACAGCAACCCATCTGTGCAAAGTATTGCTCTTGAACTGATGTTTCAGCTATGCCTTCAGCAAACCATTCCAAAAATCTATCCAGCTGTCAGCTTCTGAGTGGTGAGGTATATAATACAACCAGTGAATTCCATGGTCATGGGTCCATATCCACAGCTCTTTCACTATAAAGTTGGTTTCCTGGTAGATACTATGGTGTATGGGATTCCATGGATAATGGTTCTGGCTGAAGTCCATTGTTGGAAATGTGAACCTATAGTCAGAATATGCATTCATTCCTGGAAAAATAAATTTCTGTGCCTTCTAAAACAGAAGGGACTAATATAGACAATTTGCCACTGAAAAGACAATTGATTTCCTCAAGGAATAGTGCTATCCTAGGTGCAAAGCATATGTCTCTATTTCTGGCAGATGGGACACTCAGAGAAGGCAGTAACTAGACTGGCCATGTTGAGTTTAATTCCAAGATGCTGGGACCTTCCATAACATCTATCTCTCTGCTTCTGTAGCCATTTTTTGTGTCCATTGTGCAAGCACTGTGGTGGCCACAAACAAAACTAGCATCAGCTGGCTTAGTAATTTTGTCTAATTGGTGGCTTAGTGCCTCTTCCATGGTACATGATCCTATTCTAAAGCAGAGCTATGATGAGATTTGTGTCTTATAGTATCAATGTCATTCAGACTCTTTCCTAAAATCCCTCAAAATGGTTATGAGTTTTTCCCCTTCCCTAGTGTATATTCATTTAAGCAAATGGCCATGAACCTATTGGGAAGGATACATGATTGAGTACAGTGCCCATTTGTAGTGTTACACTATTCTTACCCTGGTGGTCTGATGATCTCTTCAACAAAGAGGTCACAGTTCTAAAATGTGATGGATGGACAAAACCAAAGTGGGGGTAGGATCAAGGGTGGGAGGCGGGGATGGTGGGGGAATGGTGGGGGAAAATGGAGACAACTGTACTTGAACAACAATTTTAAAAAATAAAAATAAAAAACAACCAAAAAATAAAAATAAACAAAATAAAATGCAATGCAGGTCAAGAAACTGAGAAAAAAATTGAAATTTTTATTTTACTGACTACTCTAGTCTCTTGCTTCTCCATTCTTGTTTGGTTTTGTTTGTTTGTTTTGGGGGGTTTTGTTTGTTTGTTTGTGTTTTGGTTATAGAGGTTAAGAAGTACCCTCTTTGGCTGCCCAGCTATTTTGGTTCTAGACATGCCATGTTCTATTAACCACATCCATACCTTTTTTGCAAGCCAAGTCCTCTTAGCTGCCCCTCTAAACTTGCCATATGTTAATTGCAGGCCCCCCAACTCCACCCATATACACCCAATGTCTTAGAGTTAAGTACCGCTGAGTGGTGAGGTATAAAATACAACCAGTGAATTCCATGGTCATGGGTCCATATCCACAGCTCCTTCACTATAAAGTTGGTTTCCTGGTCAGACACTATGGTGTATGGGACTCCATGGACAATGGTTCTGGCTGAAGTCCATTTGTGGGAGAAAAAGAGCTATCATCTCCATGGCTATTAATGAGCTGAACTCTGTGACAGCCTCTCCAACTATTAGCTGCAGCCTGCAGAAGACAGCTATATCTGCACTTCTGGGTATCTGTGCTCCTGGTGACTTTAGTGAATGAGTGCCCCAGGCCTTCTTATAGAACATAATCCTCTGGTGTTTTAGCCAGATCAGTTAGCCTCAGATAATATATTTATTTCAGCACACTCACTTCCTGATCCTTTTAATCCATTCCTATACCACCTGCCACAGAAATTCAGGCATTTCAATGTCACTCAATGTGGGCCATTGCTTTTTCCACTTTTAAGAATCACCTTAATAGCACATTTTCAACAACCCCTACATTCCTTCCAGGGTATTGAATCCTGTATCCCTTATCCAATGTTATGTTCTGACTCCTTTGATTGAGCACATTTAGAGCCCAGTCTCAGATACTTGCCCAATCCCTGGCTAGGTCATTCAATTCTCCTAGGCATAGATGCTTTCCTTCTTCTAAGGCTCAGCACATTCCCTGTTGGATTATGGTGTAATTCAATGTTGGTTATAAGCGTCACAGCTGGAGAGAAAGTAGGTTGTCTCTTGAGAGTGTAACTATTGCCTTGTGGAAGAAAAAGCTCTATATTCCCATCCCACACTGGGGTACCATGTAGTATTACCTAATAGAGGGTTGGAGCACTTCTACAACCTCAGAAGATTTATAGATTTATTTGCTTCTGAAGATGCAAACTCTTTAGGGGATTCCATATAGATAGTCCTCATCCCATATGTCAGAGTCCTAGGTCTTTGCCATCAAAGACCTGACTTCAGCATAAAACACCTGACTTGGTTGAGCATTCAACCATCTTTGAAATATAACCAGTCTAATAAATCTTGGGTTGATATTCAGAATTTTCTTTGTTCACTGCATGAGATAAAGACTTTTTGTTTGCAACCAAAGAGACTGTCTGACTCTAACACTCAAAATAATCAATTGCTGGTTAATTGCTCTCAGCCTTTCATTATCATCTATCTATAGAGTGTCAATGAAATATAATAATAACCATCATCCTGATATTTATCATTCTCCCCATGCATTTCAAACATTCAAATTATCATACTGACCAGTGCATTCTCCTACACTGCAGTATTCTCTCAAGTTACTGCATTGTAGGATTGGCAGTTGGGCCATCTCTTTGTGGCAGATTCTGTCCATGCTCCATTGATGACCTGGATGAAGTCATTGCCAGATGGGCAGTAATCTACTCACAAAACTCTACCTTACTTGGTGTTATGTTGGAACCACAAGGCCAGTTAGAGCTCTCAAAGAAGCAGACACTGAGCTGGACATAGAAATTCAAAATATTAGTTGGTTAATAACACATGTGGAAAAGGCAAAGTGAATGAGTAGAATTGGGCTAGAGGAGCAGTCAGATGGCAATGCCAATGTGAAAAATTCTTTGCTAGCTTAACAGGGAGCCCTACAGCAAAGACTGCACTGGAGGCTTAGCACATGGAGCAGAAATTTCTAGGCCCTTATACAACTGCTTTGTTCAGTAATTGGCTGAAGGCTAACCCAAGACAAGCATGACCTCAACTACCACTGCCTGCTTCAGTCATTGGCTAGGCCAACCTGAGAAAAGTGTGATCTCAATTCAAAAGCTGTGGTGGAGCCTGAAGGAGCTGATAGCTGGAGGCTGTCCACGAATCACATTCCTCACAGATAGGCAGTGAATCTTTCCTTTAAAGGAATCTGAGCATCACATCTCTATGTCTAGCATAGCCAAGAATATCCCCCCAAACTGTAAGAAGATGAATAAAGTTGGAGGACTTAGAACACTGATCATCTTATAATACAGACTTACCATAATGCTGTTAAATAGGAGAATGTGGTATAGAAATAATAACAGACAAATACATTAACAAACAGAATAGAGTAGAACCATGCTAATTATCTGAATTAATTTTTGAAAAAAGCACCAATTTATTGCTGTGAAGAAAGGAAAATCTTTTCAACACGTTATATTAATTAAGAAGAAAATAAACCTTAATCTTTACCTTATATCATACACAAATTATTTTGAAACATATCAAAAGCTTAAACTTAACACCTAAACTCATAAAGCTTCTGGAATAAAAAGCATAAAAGAATATTTTTGTAACTTGGGAAAGGCAAATATTGGGTTGGTCAAAAAGTTCCTTCCGTTTTTTCTGTAAGCTGGCTCTAGTAGCACTTAGATGTCTTTAACTTTATTCAAAACAATTTTGTTAAATTGTATTGTGACAGCTGTCACATCAGCATGATTTTAAAAAACTTATCAGAATTGATGAATTTTTGTGCAGCCATTTTAATATTGAAGATAGAAGGAAATATGCAACATTTTCACAATATTATATGCTTTATTATTTTAAGAAAGATAAAAAAGCAAGTTAAACACACATAAAAAGATTTTTGCAGTGTATGGAGAAGGTTTTGTAACTGATCAAATGTGTCAAAAGTGGTGTGTGAAGTTGCATGCTGGAGGTTTTTTGCTGGACAATGCTCCACAGTTAAGTAGACCAGTTGAAGTTAGTAGTGATCAAATTGAGACATTAATTGAGAACAATAAATGTTATGCCACAGAGGAGATAGCCAACATACTCAGAATATCTAAATCAATAGTTATTGGTGAAAGTGAAAATGTGTTTTTTATTTCACAAGAAAAATAAACAGATTTTTTGGCCAACCCAATATGTCTTATACAGGACCCAGGAGGCAATAAACATAAAAGGAAAAATTGATAAATTAGACTTTGTCAAAATTTAAAGTTCCTGATCATTAAAAAAACACTGTAAAAAGGGCAGGTTTATTGTAAGAAATATGCTTTATAAATACTTTATAGCCAGTATGCATGTGTTTGTATATATATTGTATGTTTACATATAGCTTATTTTATGTCTATCATATGTAATATATATCATATATCATATGCATATACACAAAGTAAAGTGACTATATATATAACTATAATATATCTAATAAATATATATCAGTAAAGAAAAAACAACATTAAAAAAGGCCAAAAATCTTGGACACTTCATGATAGCATATATGTGAATAGCCAATAAGAACAACACATATAAAAGGTTAAACTTTTTAAAAAGTGACAACACTGAATGTTGGCCAGGATGTGGAGCAACCAGAACTTTCAAATATTGCTGGGAGCACTATAAACACCTTGTAAAACAGCTTGACAATTTCTTTCAAAGTTAAACACACACCTACTCTATAACCTAACTATTCTACTGCTAGGTATACTAACTCAAGAAAAATGAAAACATACATTCATGGTCAGATTTTACAAGAATGTACTTAGTAACAACTTTATTCATAATAGCTAAGCACTGGAAACCATCTGAATGTCCAGCAAAATTAGAATGGATAGTCCAATTGGGCTTATTCATACCAGGAAAAAAAAACAAACTACTGCTAGATTCAACAACATGTATGGATCTCCAAAATACTATACTGAGCAAAAAGAATCCAGACTTTGATCAAGGTCTCAGTGTGGACCCAGATTCACCCCCACCCTGCCCTATGTCCCAGGAATGCAGTAAGCACTGCACTGAGTCTACACTGAAAACATCTCCAATGACAGAGCTTTACTACAAACAGCATGTGAAGTTGCTTGATTAGCCAGTGTCCTGAGGTTTCACATCTTTAAAGATAAGAGATTAAATAAAATTTCTTTTTGTAGTTCACCTAGAATTTATCCTCCACAAGAAGGTGAATTTTTATGGGATCTGAGGCCTACCACTCCATCAGAAACAACATAATTTTAGTCTAGCCATCATCCCAGAGGTGAAGGGCTTGACTTCCTCCCATCCTATGTATGTTTTCATGTGTGTCTATTGTACACATGGTGAGTCCCAGACTGAACTAGCTGCCCCCATGTAACACAGCTAATCTCAGTAGTAAATCATGCAAATGGCCCCATACAGCACTTCCATAAAAACTGGCTTTGTACTGGTCAGGTGGGCCCTTGGATTCATGGACACTCCCTTCCTGCTACCCTCAAGTTTCCTCCCCAAGGTTATGACTAATCCCAAGGACTCAGAGGGGCTGCAAGGAACAGGTAAATGGGTTCAATGATCAAAAATGGAGAAAATGGGGCTGGAAAGACCCATAATATACCCTGAACTCAACAAAAAGACATTTATTTAATTTGCTCCAGGTTGCTAAATAATTGCAGGATGTTCTACCAGTTACCTAGGCCAAGAGCCTTGAATTTTGTCAACCCTTTAGTCCTTCTAGTGGACATCTAAGTACAGGAGTATTCCATCCCCAAGCATCCACCTCCTAATGCGGGCACTGGATAAAGATGCAGCTTTACTCACATTCCAGTGTACCTAGCAGAAAAAGGCCTGGTCCCATGCTTAAACTTCAGAGTGTGTCTACAATTGGTAGCAGTTTCCCATATACTTTTGCTCATGGAAGATAATGACTGCAGTAAGTTGTGAACTCCATTTGTTGATCATAGGTGGGCTTGTCAAGTAAGGATGTGTCTCAGTGTGGGTAGCAAGAATTTCACAGGCTTTAGTGTTGTCTATCTTAGAGTTCATTCATGGCTGTGCCTTATGCCAGTTGCATAACTTTGGGCAAGATAGATATTCTCTCTGGTTATTAGAAGGATAAAAACAGTGACACCTACTCAGGCACTTTGAGGATTACATGCAATAATAATATGCACAACTGTCGTATCAGGAAGCCTGGCATCAGCAAATGCTAACTACAGTAAATTTTCCTCCCCTACTGCACTTTCTTTTCTCTTATCATAGGTCTGGGTTGAAATCAGCCTAATTTTATATCCCTGTTACCTTGACAATGGAAAAATATTCTAAGAATTAGCATGTACTAAGCACACTTGATGCTCTGTACCAGTGGGTTTCTTCCTGGACATCCACAACTACAGCCTGGGGTATGCAAAACTGCCCAGGCCCCTTCCCATCTGACCTAGAAGAATTCTCCCCAAGATGTATTACATTGACACACAGCATGCTCAGGGTAGCATTGCCATGAGATCAATGCCATCGATGGGCAAGAATGAATGAAAAGATTTCATTAACCCTGATGTTGGGTGGAGAAAAACTCCTGAAATGCTGTACTCCCATCTGCCAAGGAGAGAAGAGCCATGGGCTGACTCTGAATGCCTGCTCCACTTTGCTCATGCAAAACAGATTATCAGCAAAGCAAGAGGATATGTTCCATGCTTGACATGTTGATAAGAGTGAGGAATTTGGGGGACACAAGAAGAAAAATAAGAAATATTTGGCAGTGAGAGGAGAGTGCCCTCAACTTCCTTGCATTTTGTTCCTCATTCCAGCTCTGCTACGTCTGCCAGGCTAGCCACCAACTCTCTTCTCCTTCTAACTACAACTGTACTTTACTTCTCTTAGCAAGGGTCAGGAAACTATGGCCCATAGGCCAAATTCACCCTGTCATCTGATTTTTGTGAATAAAGTTTTATTGGAACACACCCATCCCCATTTGTTTCTGTGTTCTTCATTCCTGACTTTGTATTACCATGGCAGAGCTGAGTAGTTGCTACAGAGACTTTATTACCTGCAAAGCCCGAAATATTTATTATCTGGACCATTAAAGGAAAATATTTGCTGACCACTGTCCTTTAGGATACACAAGCTAAACCTAAGCTATACTCTACAGAACACTATAATCCTGGGAGTTGAATGAGTATAACATATATTTTTTTTAAGTCTCAAAATTTAATGGCTTTAGAGCTCTCTGGATTATGCACCTAAGTTTCTGGAAGAATTTGCATAAATCATATTATGCTTATACATACCATGAATATCTAAAGGTAAGGATGTTTTTGCTTGGAAGTGTTAGCCTGATTTTGAAAAGAAAATGTGCCCGAGGCAGAGGCCCTCTGTGTTATTACTTTATTAAGAAGTGCAAACCCAGGGATTATGACAGAAGGAAAAAGCAAGAAAAGCAGAGAGAAAAATGAGACTGCATCCAAGTAGCCTGCCACCAGGCAGGGCTGATGCTGGCTTCTGGGTACTCTGTGCCTCAGGATTATCCACAGTGACGAGGAAATTTTACCCATCACCCTGTGTGGACTTAGAGTAAGAACCCATGGTGGCAGCAGACAATGTAAGGCATAGGTGTATGCTTGCAAGGAGGCACCATGGAAGTCCATGCAGAGCTACTGGCCAAAGATGCAGCTAGAACAAAAGAGGGATGCCCTGACTGGTGTGGCTCTTTTGGTTGTACATCATTCTACAAAGCAAAAGGTTGTTGGTTTGATTCTTGTTAGGGGACATGCTTGGATTGTGGGTCCAGTCCTGGGCTGGGGAGTGTGGGAGAGGCAACTGATTGTTTCCCTCTCTTTCTCCCTCCTTTCCTGTATCTTTAAAATTAAATCTAAAATTAAATAAATAAAATATATTTTAAAAAGAAAGATGAAGCAGAAAATATTTGAAATTCTGATACCAGGGAACATAGAATGCTGAGTTTCCCAAAGCTATTTGATCATGGAATCATTTCTTTCATGAGTGTCCAGCTCACATGTTAAGAGCACCTGCACTCTTCACAATGGTCTCCAGATTTGCCAGGCTACACCTGCTCTCTGCACTTCCATATCTCCCATACAGCTGACGGCCTGAAGCCTGTCATTCACAAAACCACTGACCCCTCCTGAACACCTTCCAAGCCAGTGACCTCTTCTCAACATCCATCTGCCACCTAGAGAGGTAACCAAGCATTGTGAAAAGGGCACAAACATAGCTTGGGATCAGAGACTCAAGTTTAAAAACCAGCACTCTACTTACCAGCCAGGGGAGTTCTATCAGGTAACTGAAGTTTTGTGAGCTTCAGTTTGCAGAAATCCAGAAAGAGACTAACAGCACAGGGTAACATGAGGAATTATGATGAAAAGGGCCTTGCCCACAATAGTAATTATGTAATTGTAATGATGGTAATTATAATAATTACAATGCCTTGTTATTATTATTATTATTACTGAATCATTTGAAATTATTGGTCTTGTTCATCCATGAGTGCCTCTCTTCCCTGTTTTTCTGCTGTCTTCTCCTTGTTCACCCTCACCTCTTTTTTCCATCTTTCCAAGTCACCTTCTGCTGTGGACTGAATTGGGTCCTCCCAAAATTCATATTTTGAAGCCCTTGTCAGCAATGTGAGTATGTTAGAGATAAAGCCTTCATAGACGTAATTAAAGCTAAGTGAGGTCATATAATTTGACCTTGATCCAACAGGATTAGTATCCTTATAAGAAGAGACACCACAGCTCTCTCTCTCCAAAGAGAGGCCATGTGAGGACACAGCAAGAGGAGGCCATCTATAAACTGTAATGAGGGTTCCCACCAAAAACCATCCCTGCCAGACACTGATCTTGGTCTTTCAGCCTCCAAAATTGTAAAGAATAAATTTCTATTGTTTAAGCCAATCAATATGGGGTACTTTGTTATGACAGCCCTGGCACAATAATATACCTTCCCTACCTACTCTTCCTGCTTTGAACTGGAGGAGCCTCTGGATAATAATGCCTCACTCCTCTTCACTCTCTCTCTCCACCTCCTCTTGACTTTACCAGTGACTCATAAATCCATATCTGCAGTCCTGACCTCTATGCTGAGCATTGAGAATCAAATTTTGAAAGCTCAGTTTGATATCTCCATTTGAATGTCCCACTGGCATAGTAAATTCATCAGAGCTAAAATCAGACTCATCACACTCTCCTTGAGAGCTCTTCTACATCTTATGTGGAACAAGGAGACACATAAAGAGAAGTAGATAGTTGCACACAAGGATTGAAACAGAGACAGGCAGCTAAAATTAGAGATAGCATTGGAAGACTCATTTCTATGTGCCAGATGCTACACAAAATCATTTACATAGATCAGTTGGTTAAATTTGAGAAATTACTTCCATTTTACAGATAAAGAAATTGAGTAAAGCTTAAGCAACTTACCTGGGATCACAGAATAAGTAAGTAATAAAGCCAAGTTTGGAAAACAGGCAATCAAACTCTAGAGCAGAGATTTTCAACCTTTTTCATTTCACAACAAACATAAACTAATTACTTAGTCCCAACCAGTGTGGCTCAATTGGCTTGGCATTTTCCTGCAAGGTAAAGAGTCACTCATTCACTTCCCAGTCATAGTAACTGCCTGAATTTCAGACCAGTTCCCCTTTGGGGACATGCAGACACCAACCTATTGATGTTTCTCTCCCTCTTTTTCGCCCTCACTCTCCTCTTGCTAAAAATAAATAAATAAAATAGTCAATAAAAAGAAATATCAGAGTTCTGACCAAGATGGAGGCCTAGGTAGATACACTTGACTTCCTCACACAAACTAAAGGATAACAACAAATTTAAAACCAAAATCAACCAGAACTGCCAGAAAAATCAAACTGTATGGAAGTCTGACAACCAAGGAATTAAAGAAGAAAAATTCATTCAGACTTGTAGGAAGGGTGGAGACTAGGGTGGTGAGGATGTGTGGCAAGATGGTGGCTGCTAGACTGGGTGGGCAAGACAGCAGCTGGTAGACCAAGTAGACCCATATTTGCATGCAGATAAGCTGGCAGGAACAACTGGGGAGTGAGACAGACCACATAACCCAAGGTTCCACGATGGGGAAATAGAGCCTCAAAAGCTCTGGCACTAAAAACTTATGGGAGTTGAGGTGGTTTGAGAAACTCCCAACCTCACAGGAGAGTCCATTGGAGGGGACCACAGGGTCCTAGAATGTGCAAAACCCCACCCACCTTGAAATCAACACCAGAAAAGTACAATTTGCTTGTGGGTAGTGGAGGAAGTGACTGAAAGCCAAGAGATGAGCAAGCTGCATAGTTCCCTCTCTGACCCCTTCCCCACATACAGCGCCACAACACATCAAAGTGGGTTACCCAACCCTGGCTAATACCTAGGGCTCCACCCCTTACAACATAACAGGTGCACAGAGACAAAGAAATATGGCCTAAATGAAATAACAGATCAAAACTCCAGGAAAAGAATTAAGCAATGAGAAGATAGCCAACCTATCAGACATAATTCAAAACACTGGTAATCAGGATGCTTACAGAAATGATTGAATACAGCTGCAAAATAAAGGAAGAAGTGAAGGGTATACAAAGTGAAATAAAGGAAAATGTACAGGGAACCAACAGTGAAGGGAAAGAACCCAGACTCAAATCAATGATTTGGAACAAAAGGAAGAAATAAACATTCAACAAGAACAGAAGAAACAAGAATTCAAAAAAAAGGAGGAGGGGCTTAGGAACTTCTGGGACAACTTTAAATGTTTCAACATCTGAATCATAGGGGTGCCAGAAGGAGAAGAAGAAGAGCAGAAATTGAAAACTTATTTGAAAAAAAATAATGAAGGAAAACTTCCCAAATCTGGTGAAGGAACTAAACATGAAAGTCCAGGAAGTTCAGAGAGTCCTAAAGAAGTTAGACCCAAGGAGGAACGCACCAACACACATCATAATTAAATTACCCAAGATTAAAGATAAGGAGAAAATCTTAAAAGCAGCAAAAGAAGAGTTACCTACAAAGGATTTCCCATAAGACTATCAGCTGATTTCTCCAAAGGAAACTTACAGGGGCTGGAAAGAAGTATTCAAAGTGATGAAAAGCAAGGACATACATCCAAGATTACTCTATCCAGCAAAACTGTCATTCAGAATGCTGTGAAAAACAAACACCACGTGATCTCACCGAGAAGTAGAACATAATCAACAAAACAAATAAGAAAAATAGAACCAGAAACATAGAAATAAAGAACTAAGGAAGGGGGGATAACAGGGGAAAGGTGGGGAAGGGTCAGGTCAAGGAACATGTATAAAGGACCCATGGGCAAAGACAATGGGGGGGGGAGGATTGAATGTGGGAAGTGGCAGTGGGTAGGGCAGGGGGAAGTAATGGAGGAAAAATGGGGACAATTGTAACTGAATAACAATAAAAAAGACATGAAAACTGGTAGTTACAAAATAGTCACAGACATGTAAACTACAGCATAGGAAATATAGGCAACAATATTTAATTACTATGATGTTAGATGGGTAGTAGGTTTATCAAGGCAATATCTTCAAAAGTTATATAAATATCTAGTCACTATGTTGTACACCTGAGATTATTATAATACTGTACATTAACTGTAATTTAAAAATAAATACTATTAAAATTTTTAAAAATGAATGGAAGGGCAGATAAAATGCTTCCCAAATAAGGTAAAGTTAAAGGAGTTCATCATCAGCAAGCCCTTATTATATGAAATGTTAAAAGGACTTATCTAAGAAAAAGATCAAAACTATGAACAGTAAAATTATAACAAACTCACAATTATCAACAACTGAGTCTAAAACAAAGCAAACTAAGCAAACAAGTCACAGAAATGAAGATCACATGGAGGGTTGCAGCAGCAAGTGGGAGAGAATAGGGGGAAAGGTACAGGGAATGAGAAGCATAAATGGTAGGTACAAAATAGACAGGGGGAGGTTAAGAATAGTATAGAAAATGCAGAAGCCAAAGAACTTATATGTATGACCCATGGACATGAACTAAGTAAGGTGAGGTAGGGGCAGAATACTGGAAGGAATGGAGGTCCTGGGCAGAGTGGAAAAATGGGGAGAAAAAAATGGGACAATTGTAATAGCATAACCAATAAAATATTTAGCCCTAGAAAAAAAGAAATGTCAGACAAGTATTTAAAGTTTTTTTTAAATAAACCAACTGCTAAAATTCTGCAGCACACCAAAACAAATACTATATTTTTCGTCAGTGTGAATCACACTGGATGGTTGTTGTCGTGTTGACTGTTGTCATTACTTTACTTGACAATCTAAGGGAAAAGAGGTCAGTGCCCTTGATTAAATCGTCATTTATTGCATGTTTTAAAAATGCTTGCAGCACACCAGTGTACCACAGCATAATGGTTGAAAATCACTGCTCTAGCCCTGGCTGGTGTGGCTTAGTGGACTGAGTGCCAGATGCAAGGCAAAGGGTCGTTGGTTCGATTCCCGGTCAGTGCATACGCCTGGGCTGCATGCCAGGTCTCCAGTGGAGGTGGGAAGGCATTCAATTGGCAACCACACATTATGTTTCCCTCTCTTTCTCCCTCCCTTCCCCTCTCTATAAATAAATAAATAAATAAATAAATATCACTACTCTAGAGCATCACTTCAGCCAGGTCATTGGACTTTGCTCAGCCAACCTTCTCTCCTCTACCTGGATAACACCATGCCACCTATGTCCTAGCTATGCTCCTGACAGGTAAGAGAATAGCAACACATGTTCACACTTTTATTGCCAGTTCTTCAACTTGTTCTCTTTGCTCCCATCACCACCAATTTTACCAACACTATTTCCATAGCCTAAAACAGTCATACTTTCTCTTAAAAACTGATGCATGTGTCAGACTATATGTGAAACTTTCCTTCATCCCTCCAGACAAAATTCATCACTCCTTCCCTGTGCTCCCTCCTAGCACATTTTATTTATATTGCTATCAAAGCACCACTACTTACTATGACAGTGAGCTCTGTTTGCTCTGCTAAATCACTAGCTCTGGGACACCAGGGACCTGACTAGTTCATCCTTGTGTGCTATACACATAACAAAGTGCCTGACATGGAGTAGGAGGTCAGTAAGTGGCTGTAACTGAGTGTGACTCAGCCACAAACCTAAAAATGTTTTGGCTGTTGAAATCAGCAGGTGAAAAGGGGCTGGGAGCTGACAAGGACCTGTGATCATGATGAGGAAACAAAAGGGTACACATGGGAAACTCACAAGAGGAGAACTTTTGTAAAAGGGAAGAAATTATAGCCCACCTATTTTCACAGATTCATGACATCAAATATGCCAGTGGCAGAAAGGTGCCACTTCCTGGTCCAGATCCCTTCTAAAAGCAAAGAGGATTTTGCCACTGGGGAAGCTATAACTGTAGAGGTTAGTGTCCTTCACATGATTAGTGGCTCAGTGATGAGGGGGGTATTGTTGGATAAGGGCATTATCTGCTTAAAAAAATTGCATGTCCCCAAAATTTCCACATCACAGACATATACCACAGAAACACATGTGCATCCCTCAAAGGCTTAAGAATATGTAGCTGACTTCCGGCCAAGATGGAGGCATAGGTAGACATACTATGCTTCCTCTCACAACTAAAAGAAGTACAAAAACAAATTTTAAAAACAAAAAACAACGAGACTGACAGAAAAATTGAACTGTATGGAAGTCTGACAAGCAAGGAGTTAAAGAAGAAACATTCATCCAGACCAGTAGGAGGGGTGGAGATAGGCAACGGCTTGCAGACTGGGTGGTCCCACATTCACATGCAGATAAACAGGGAGGAACACCTAGGGAGCAAGATAGACTGCACAACCCAGGGTGCCAGTACAGGAAATAAAGCCTCAAAGCCTCTGACTGAAAACTACTGTGGGAGTGTGGGAGTTGCCATGGCAGCAGGAGAAACTCCCAGCCTCACAGGAGAGTTCATTGGAGAGACCCACAGTATCCTAGAATGTACACAAACCCTCCCACCCAGGAATCAGCACCAAAAGGGCCCACTTTGATCATGGGAAGCCAGGGAAGTGACTGAAAACTGGCAGAGAGCGGAGCAAGCCACACTGTTCTCTCTCAGACCCCTCCCCAACATACATCATCACAACTCAGCCATGTGGGTTGCCCCACCCCTCGTGAATACCTAAGGCCATAACAACAGCTTAGGGATGATGAACTCCTTTAACCTGGCCTTGTCTGGGTAGCACTTTTATTCAAAGTCATGAAAGGCAAGGACCTTCATCCAAGATTACTCTATCCAGCAAAGCTATCATTTAGAATAGAAGGGCAGATAAAGTTCTTCCCAGATAAGGTCAAGTTAAAGGAGTTCATCATCACCTAGCCCTTATTATATGAAATGTTAAAGGGACTAATCTAAGAAAAAGAAGATAACAAATATGAACAGTAAAATGACAACAAACTCACAGCTATTAACAACCGAACCTAAAAAAAAAAACAAAAACAAACTAAGCAAACAATAGAATAGGAAAAGAATCACAGAAATGAAGATGATCAGTGGGGGAGTGGGAGGGGGAGAGGGGGGAAAAGGTACAGAGAATAAGAAGCATAAATGGTAGGTAGAAAATAGACAGGGGTAGGTTAAGAATAGTATAGAAAATGTAGAAGCTAAAGAACTTATATGTACGACCCATGGACATGAACTAAAGGGGGAAATGTGGGTAAGAGGAGGTGTGCAGGGTGGAAGGGAATAAAGGGGGAGAAATGGGACAACTGTAATAGTATAATCAATGAAATACACTTAAAAAAATAAGTACACATCAAAGTATGTAAATATGGAATAACTTCTATTCACCAATTTAAGGACAACATAATTTTTCCATAACCTGTAAAACCAGTTAAATCTGTGTGCCTTCCAGGGTTGGAAACCTCTATCTGAAGACCTCTAGGTAGAGATGGAAGACTGAGCATAAAAAGCACCTTCTCCTACAAGCACACTAAAATTACGGCAGATATATTGTTTAAACAGAAGAAACTCAAAAGGACAAGGAGAGAAGACAACATTCACCTAATTTGGATGCTGGAAAGCAGATGGATGAGTGGTAATCAACTTGGCAGCTCTAACTTGACCGTGGAAAAAGCCAAGAAATAATCCAATAAAAATGTAGGCTCCTCAAAATGCTTATAAACTGGCAGCACCAGGTATCACCTCTGGAAGTGATGTAGAATGGTAGGGATGACTAAGAAAAAGATTATTTGAAAATTGTGAAACTGGCAGATCACAAGCTGAAAGTGAAACACTGTCAAGATGACACATTAAACAACCCAACAATCTGGCCTCAAATCCCAGCTGGTCACTTGCTGGCTGTGAAGTCTTAGGCAGGTTATTGTATCACCATTTAAGAGCTTATTATATTCTAAGAAATGTATGCTTTGATAGCCAAGAGAAGTCTTTGCCAATTTAGTTTCACCATTTCATATGTTATGCTTTAGTTTCTGCATTTGAAAATGGTATATTCTTTCTTTGTAAGCTGAGATTTGTAAAGTACACATAACATACCTGGTCCATAGTAAATTCTAAAAAATAAATAGATCCCATTCTCATCTCACACCACTGGGCAATTGCCTCTTCTCCACCTCAGCTGGTATGAATGATTTCTCTTTGGAGAGAATAAAAGAGAGTATATGTGAATAGAAGAACACCATGCATAGTTAGGGGCAAAACAGCACATAGGAAGCAGGGGGCTTAGGGAATTTTGCATTTGAAACACTGGTCATCCATTTTCTCCTTGGCTACCATAACACTGACAACCAGGCGAGCCGGGAATAGTCTGCTGTGGAGAACCTGATCACCCACGAGGAAAGAACTAACACTGTTACCAGAGGTTTCCCAGTAAATGTTTCAGGCTGACAATCCTACAGTGAAGCTGGTAGTCCAGAAGTCATGCCCAAATTTAGAGTTTGTGATAATTTCTTAAGCCATTTGACTCTTAAACTTGAGCAAACAACCAAGATCTACCAGACATGGAAGGACAGACTTGAACATGGAATACAGAGAATTAAACACCAACAAACAGAAAAGAGCAATCAGTGGAAAGTAATAAGACTTTACACTCATGAAAGGAAAAAAATACATTCATGAAAGGAAAGAATAATAGGACATGACAATGAAGAAAAGAAAATCAGAAAACAAAAGAAATTTTTGGAGACTGAAAACATTAGAGCAGAAACAAAGAAACTGAATAGAAAGTTTGAAAGATGGCATTTTAAAATACCTGAAAATGAGCAGACATTGACATTATAGGAGGATCCAAGACGGCAGAGGAGTAAGTGACAGCTACACTAACCTCCTCCCAGGACCAATCTGGAATTACAACTAAATTGTAGAGAAATCATATTGAATAACCAGCTGATCACTAGCTGGAGAGAAGCCTTACAACCATGGACAGACAGAAAAAAAACACTTCACCACAATGTGAAGGGTAGGGAGTGTGTAGGAGAATTGAGAGAGCTGTCTGGGCTCCCACAGGTGGCAGCTGAAGTATCAGAGGGATATTTCAGAAGCTGGGGGTTCCCTGAGAAGTCTAGGATATAAACCCCAAACTGGGCTGCCCAGCTTAGACCACCAGAGCAGAAAAGGAACCCAAATAACATCCAGCTGTGAAAAGCAGCAGGGGTTCTATCAGCTGGGGAGAGAAGGCTAGAGAAGCAGAAAGTCTTTTAAAGGGCCAAAGCACAAAATTTTGTTTACAGCCACTTACCCTGGATACTAGCAAAGGGAGGGTAGAACGGACTAGAGATGCTTGAGGAGTGTCTGGGGCTGGTGGCTTTGGGGAAAGAACTGAGGGAACAGCCTCCAGGATCCATGTGCTGAGTCATTCCCCATAGTGCAGAGAACATCTCTCTCAGGAAGAACACTCCTTTCTGAATGGCATCAGCCTGAGGGGAAGCAATAGCAACACCCACAACACACCAGGAATTACTCTGCCCCAATCTGTGGTTCTTAAACCTGACTTTTTATTACAGATTGACTAGATTAACAAACTGATCAGTTTAACAGCTGATTACTTTAGCATCTAAGGCAGAAAATTCAAAGAAGCATCCAAAATTACAAGACAAAGAAATAGACCCCAAATGAAAGAACAAGAGAATTTTCCAGAACTAGATGAAATGGAAGTAAGAAATTGATCAGATACAGAGTTTAGAGTAATGATTATACAGATACTCAATAGCATGAAAAAAGACATAGAAACCATAAAAAAAAGATCAGTCAGAAATAAAGAATGCAATATCTAAGATAAATATGTAATACACTGGAAGGAATGAACACTAGGTTAGATGAATCAGAGGACTGAATCAGTGTTTTGGAGGACAAGGTGGAAAAAATAATCAGGCAGAACAGCAAAAAGAAAACAGAATTTTAAAAAATGAGGAGAGCTTAAGAAACATCTTGGACAACATGAAGTGTAACAATATTCACATATGGGAATACCAGAAAGAGACGAGAGTGAGCAAGGGATTCAGAACATATTGGAAAAAATAATAACTGAAAACTTCTCTAATCTGGTGAAGAAAAAAGCCACATGAGTCCAGGAAGCTCAGAGAGTCACAAACAAGTTGACCCAAAGAAGCCTACACCAAGACACATCATAATTAAAATGACAAGGCTGAACGATAAGGAGAAAATCCTACCAGCCCAAGGAAAAAATACATGGTTACCTACAAGGGATCACCAGTTAGAAGGTCAACAAATTACTCATAAGAACATTTCAGGCCAGAAGGGAGTGGCATGAAATATTCAAGGTGATGAAAAGCAAGGACCTACATCCAAGGCGCCTTTACCCAGCAAGGCTATCACTTAAAATCGAAGGCGAAATAAGGAATTTCCCAGATGAGAAAAAGTTAAAGGCATTTATTAACACCAAACCAATACTGCAACAAATGTTAAAGGGCTTGATTTAAAAGAAGAAAAAGAAAAAAAATAGTATATTCATTTAAAAAAAAAAAAAGAAGAAAAAGAGAAAGGTGAGAGAAAACCCAGAGGAAACAGTCTAACAATAAAATGGCACTACATATGTATCTATCAATAATCACCTTAAATGTAAATGGTTTAAATGCTCAAACCAAAAGACAAAGAGTAGCTGAATATCTAAGAAAACAATATCCATATATATGTTGCCTCCAAGAGATCCATCACAAGTCAAAAGGTACACACAAACTAAAAGTAAAGGGTTGAAAAACGATATTTCATGGAAATGGAAAAGAAAAAAGCTGGGGTAGTAGTACTTATATCTGACAAAATAGACATCAAAACCAAAGCAACAGTAAGAGACAAAGAAGGACACTACCTAATGATAAAGGGAACAATCCAACAAGAGGATATAACCCTAGTAAACATTTACACACCCAAAATAGAAGTACCTAAATATATAAAGCAAATCTTGATGAACATAAAAGGAGAGATCAACAGTCACAGAGTCATACTTGCAGATTTTAACATCCCATTGATTTCAATGGACAGACATTTTAGGCAGAAATCAACGGGGAGGCAGCAGCCTTAAATGATCAAATGGGTTTAACTGATATCTTCAAAGCATTTCTCCCAGAGCAGCAGAGTATACAAGCTTTTCTGTTTTTAATTTTTAAAATATTTTTTTATTGCTGTTAAAGTGCAGTTGTCTCCATTTTATCCCCCCAACTCACTCCTGACTCATCCCTCCCCACCTCCTACCCTCAATTCTACCTGCCTTTGGCTTTGTCCACATGCCCTTCATACATGTGCCTTGATGATCCTTCCCATTTCCCCCCCATTATCCCATCCCCCATCTTCTCTGGTTACCTTCAGTTTATTTTTTATTTCAATGGCTCTGGATATATATATATATATATATATATATATATATATATATATATATATAGCTTGATTGTTTTGTTGATTAGGTCCCACGTCCAGGTGAGATCATACAGTATTTGTCTCTCACTGCCTGGCTTACTTCATTTACCATAATACTCTCCAGATCCATCCATGTCTGCCTTTTGACCTGGCAATTCCACTGTTGGGATTATACCATAAGAATCCTGAAACACCAATTCAGAAGAACCTATGCACCTTAATGTTCATAGCAGCACAATTTACAATAGCTAAGAGCTGGAAGCAACCTAAATGCCCATCAGTAAATGAATGAATCAAAAACTAAGGTACATTTACATAATGGAATGCCACATAGCAGAAAGAATATAAAAACTTTTCAAGTGCATATGGAACACTTTCTAGGATAGACCACATGATAGGACACAAAACAAGTCTCAATAAATTTAAGAACATTGAAATCATATCAAGCATTTTCTCTGATCACAATGGTATAAAACTAGAGATCAGTCACAAGAAGAACAGTGAAAATCACACAAAGACATGGGAGCTAAATAACATGTTATTAAACAATGAATTGGTCAACAATGAGATCAAGGAAGAAATCAAAAGGTACCTTGAAACAAATGAAAATGAGGACACAATAATCCAAAATCTGTGGGACACTGGGAAAGCAATCCTAAGGGGGAAATTCACAGCATTACAGGCCCATCTCAACAACAACAACAAAAGCTCAAATAAACAATCTAACTTCACACTTAAAGAAACTTGAAAAGGAACAACAAAGCCCAATGTCAGTAGAAGAAAGTAAATAAGATCGGAGAAAAAAAATAAATTAAATACAGTCTAAAAGCACAATGTAATAGATCAATGAATCCAAGAGCTAGTTCTATGAAAAGATAAACAAGATTAACAAACCCTTAACCACAATAATTGAGAAAAAAGGGAAAGGACCCAAATAAATAAAATCAGAAATAAAAGTGGAGAAATAACAACTGACACCAAAGAAATACAAACGATTCTAAGAAAATATTATGAATAAGTACATGCCAACAAACTGGACAACCTGTATGAAATGGATAAATTCCTAGAAACATATAATTTTCCAAAACTAAATCAGAAAGATTCAGAGAATCTAAATAGACAGATTACACCTAATTAAATTGAAGCAGTAATCAAAAAACTCCCAAAAAACAAAAGCCCCGGACCAGATGACTTCACAGGTGAATTTTAACAAACATTCCAAGAAGAATTAATACCTCTCTTTCTCAAACAATTTTATAAATTCAAGAGGAGGGAAGACTCCCAAATTCATTTGATGATGTCAGTATTATCTTAATTCCAAAACCAGGTAAATACATTACAAAGAAATAAAACTATAAGCCAATATCACTGATGAACATACATGCTAAAATCCTCAACAAAATATTAGCAAAATGAATACAGCAATGCATCAAAAAGATCATACTATGATCAAGTGGGATTTAATCTGGGAATGCAAGAATGGCACAACATTGGCAAATGAATAAATATGACTTGACACATAAACAGGGTAAAAAATCCATCATTAAATCAATAGATACAGAAAGTGCTTTTGATAAAATCCAGCACCCATTTACAATAAAAACTCTCAGCAAAGTAGGAATAGAGGAAACATACCAAAACATAATAAAGGCCATATATAACAAACCCACTGCCAGCCTCATACTCAAGGGGCAAAAAGTACAAGCATTCCCCTTAAGATTGGGAACAAGACAGGAATGTCCACTTTCAACTCTCTTATTCAACATAGTACTAGAAGTCCCAGCCACAGCAATGAGACTTATGTTGTACCTGAAACTACAAAAATTCTAGAAGGAAACATAGGCAGCAAAATCTCAGACATTGCTAGTAGAAATTTTTTATTAGATATATCTCCCCAGGCAAGGGTAACAAAAGAAAAAATGAACAAGTTGGACTACATCAAACAAAACAAAAGTTGCACAGCAAAAGAAGTAGTGAACAAAATAAAAACACAATCCACAGAATGGGAGAACATATTTGTTGATACATCTGATAAGGAATTAATATCCAAAATTTATAAAGTACTTATAAAACTTACCACCAAAAATAAACAATCTAATTAAAAAATGGGCAAAGGACCCAAATAGACACTTCTCCAAAGGACTAAAGGATGGCCAATAGGCATATGAAAAGATGTTCAACATCACTAATCATCAGAGAAATGCAAATTAAAACTACAATGATATACTATCTCATACCTGACAGAATAGCTATTATTAATAAATCAACAAACAACTAGTGCTGGTGAGGATGTGGAGAAAAGTGAACCCTTCTGCCTTGTTGGTGGGAATGCAGGCTGGTGCAGGCCTTGTGGAAAGCAATATAGTATGAAGATACCTAAAATATTAAAAGTGGATCTGCCTTTTCACCCGGCAATCCCACTTCTGAGATTATATCCAAAAGAATCCAAAACACTAATGTGAAAGAATATAAGCACTCCTATGTTCATTGCAGCATTATTTACAATCACCAAGGTATAGAAGCAGCCCAAGTGCCCAATAATACATGAGTGGATAAAGCAACCATGGGACATTTACACAATGAAATTCTACTCAGCCATAAAAAAGAAGAAAATTTTAACGTTTGCAACAGTATGGATGGACCTGGAGAATATTATGCTAAGTGAAATAAGCAAGTCAGAGAAAGACAAGTACCATATGATTTCACTCATATGTGGAATCTAACAAACTGAACTAACAAGCAATACAGAGATAGACTCAGATGGAAAACAGATGACAGTTAGTGGAGGGAGGGGGAGTTAGTGGGTGAGGGACTGAGCAAAAAGGAAAAAGGACTTAGACATGGACAACGGTGAGGTGATTGCTTGGGAAGGGAGTACAAGGGGACTAAATGTTATGGAGAAAATATAATAAAGATTTTATATATATAACATATATAAAAGAAATTGAGCAAAATAAAAGATGATAAATATTTTTAAAAGATACAATTATCAGAAGTCCAACAACCCCAAATAATATCATTTCCAAGAAACAAATGAAATAAAATGATCAGCAAAGTAATTCAAGCAAATTTTCAAGAATGAAAGGACTTAAGTTTGAGCTTGAAAGTGCTCACTAAATGTCCAGGAGAATGAATAAAAATAGACTCCCAGAGTTAGCGTAATAAAGTTTTAGAAAATTGTGAACTAAGGTTTTCTAATTTTTTAGAAAGATACAACATGTCATGTGCATGGGATCAAAACTGAGATGAATTTGAAATTCTTAACAGCAACACTAGAAGCTTGAAGCAATTGAAAGGTGCTTTCAGATCCTGAAAGAACATTTTTCCAATTCATACCCAGAAAAATTATCAGCCAAATATAAGGGTAAAAAAAGTATTAAGATATGTAAGTTCTTAAATAATTTATCTTTTTCATAAACTATTGGAGGATGTGCTCCACCAACAAAACAAGAAAGTGAACTAACTTTATAGTTCACAGATCATCGTACTCAGATTAAATTTTACCTCACTAGTAAAATTTAGTGGAAGAAATTGTCCCTAGAACAAATGGTTATCTATCTGTTCCTGCCTGACAAAGAATAAAGCAAGAACCAAAAGTATCTGTTTCCAAGGAATTTAACTGCTTCCCAGAACAAAGTCTCCAAACATTTATAATGGATGATATATGCAAATGCCCACTACTTTGGCAGACAAAACTCACAATGCTTGACATCTAACAACAAAAAAAAAAATTGGCAAACATATAAAGAAGCAAGAAAATATAACCCAAGATGAAAAGTCAATCAAAATATACCAAATGAAAAGTGACAGAGATTATAGAATTAGCAGTACAATGTATTAAAACAAGTATTATGGTTATAACAAATATATATAACAAGCTAGAAAAAAGTGATCATGTGAAGTATAAATAAAGACAATAAAAGACCCATATCAAATTTTTATAATGAACACTAAAATGACTAAGCTGAAATATCCATTAAGTGGGTTCAACAGCAGATTAGCTACTGGGAACAGAAGAATATTAATAATTTGAAGACATATCGATAGGAAATATCTAAACTAAAACCCAAATAGAAAAAGGACTGAAAAAATGAACAGAGCATCCAAGAGCTGTTTGACAACTTCACACAGATTACTACTACTCATGTAATTGTAGTCCTCGAAGGAGAGGGTATAGATGGATAGACAAAAATATATTTGAAGATATAATGATGAAAATTGTTCCAAATTGATAAAAGTATAACTACTGATCCAACAATGTCAACAAATTCCAAGCACAAGAAATATGTAGAAAACCTTATCATAGTACATGATTCTCGAAAACTAATGATAAACACAACATCTTAAAAGCACACAGAAAAATAAAGACATTATATAAAGAGAAGCAAATATAAGATGTCAGTGGATTTCTAAGTCAGAAACAATACAACCAGGAATGTAGTGGAACATCTTTACCATGCTGAAAGAAAAATAAACAAAACACAAAAAAGCCATCCTAAAATTCTATAACCAGTAATACCACTGCTCAACAATAAATAAATAAATGTTTGATACACAAAAGCTTAAATAATCCATTATCAACAGACTTGCACTACAATAAATACTAAAGATATTTTTTCAGGCAGAAGATAAATAGTTTCAGTTATAAATCTGGATGTACACAAAGGATTAAAGAGCATTGGAAATGCCAATCATGTAAGAAAAGTATTGTTTAAATCTGTCTAACAGATCACTAATGTTTAAAATAAAACAGTAACAAGATATTAGGTGGTTTGTAACACATGTAAAATCAAATATTTCACAAAAAAAAAGGGCAAAGGCTGTGAGGGAAAATGGAAGCATACTATTGTAACTTTCCTTTTTTATATATTTCAATGCAAAAAATTATTTTTCTATGGTTGTTCAAGTACACTTGTCTCCATTTTCCCCCTCCACGCCCCCCAGCACCACTAATTCCTACCTCCCTGTCCTTGAACCTGCCCCCCCTTTGGCTTTGTCCATGTGTCCTTCATACATGTTCCTTGATGACCCTTATATTATACATGAAATGATATATGTTCTATTTTAAGGTAGAATGTTATAGGTTATAAATATATACTATAAATAATAAAGTAACCACAACAATAACACAGTAAGGAGGTACTGCTAATGACAAAGAAGATAAAAATGGAGTAAAATCTCCTTAATTTTTAAAAAGACAGAAAAGAAGAAAGGGGAACCAAAGAACAGAGAAAAAATGAAATCAAACAGCAAACAGGTAAATTTAAACCCAATCATATTACTAGTGACACTAAATATAAATCATCTATAAACACCCTCAATAAAAGGCAGAGCTTATCAAGTTGGATTGCTTAAAAGCAAAACCAAATATATGCAACCAAAAAGAAATTTACTTAAAAGGTAAGGACACGAAAAAGACTAAATGCAAAAGGATCAAAAACATACACCATTCAAAAGGATTTCAAAACAAAGAATATTACCAAGGGTAGAGACAGATATTTCATAGTGATAAGAAGTCATCAAGAGGACATAATTCTGCTAGAGGTATATCCGCCTAATAACAGAACTTTATATAAAATGAAGCAAAATTGTTAGAACTTCAAGGAAGAAGTGACAAATCCACAATTTTAGTAGAAATTTCAACACATCCCTTTCAGTAATTGGTAGATTAAGGAGATAGAAAATCAGTAAGGATATAGGAAACTGAAAAAGGTCAGCAACCAATTTGACCTAATTGACATTTATCAAAGAGTCCAACCAACAACAGATTACACATTCTTTTTAAATAAGTTCAGAGTATTTACTAAGACCATATTCTGGGCAATAAAATCAGTTTCACTAAATTTGAAAGGATTTAAGTTCTATAAAATATATTCTCTTATTATAATGGCATTAAGCTAGCAATCGGTAACAGAAAAATATCCATAAAATCACTAAGTATTTGAAAATACAGACTTCTGGCCAAGATGGAGGTGTAGGTGAACACACTGTGCCTCCTCGCACAACGAAAATTAAGACAACAAAGATTTAGAAACAAGAAAACATCCAGAACTGTTAGAAAATTGAACTGTACGGAAGTCCAACAACCATTCATCCAGACCGGTAAGAGAAGCGGAATCACGGCGGGAAAAAGTGGAGGTTGGGCAACCCAGGTGCACAGGCAGCAGCTAACGGACCCCAGGCATGGGGTGGCAATGGTGCAGATCCAGTGAGGCCGCGCAAGGCGGCTGGCTGATTAGGTGGTCAAACATTCCCATGCAGATAATCCAGGTGAAGGGTAAGAGGCAGAAGGAACTGGAATCCAAGGGAGGGAGGAGCAAGTGCCATTGTTCCCTCTCAGACCCCGCCCCCACATACAGCGTCACTAACCAGTGACTGGGCTTCCCTGCCCTGGGGAAGATCTAAGGCCCCACCCTTCATACAAAACAGCTGCAACTAGACAAAAAAAAAAAAAAAAGGCCCAAACCAGAGAACAAAGCAAAGCCCCAGAGCCAATTTAGCCAATTTATCTAAGTGGCCAAGAGATAGCCAACCTATCAGATGCACAATTCAAAGCCCTGGTGATCAGGATGCTCACAGAATTGGTTGATTTTGCTCACAAGTTAGATGAACAGATGTAGGCTACAATAAGTGAAATGAAGGAAATTGCACAGGGAACCAATAGTGATGGGAGGAAAACTGGGACTCAAATCAATGGAGTGGACCAGAAGGAAGAAACAAACAAACAAACAGAAAAGAATGAAGAAACAAGAATTCAAAAAAATGTGGAGAGGCTTAGGAACATCCAGGACATCTTTAAACGTCCCAACATCCAAATAATAGGAGTACCAGAAGGGGAAGAAGAGCAACAAGTGGAAAACTTATTTGAACAAATAATAAAGGAGAACTTCCCCAATCTGGCAAAGGAAATAGACTTCCAGGAAGTCCAGGAAGCTCAGAGAATCCCAAACAAGTTAGACCCAAGGAGGAACACACCAAGACACATCATAACTATATTAGCCAAGATTAAAATGAAGGAGAGAATTCTAGAAGCAGCAAGGGATAAGGGCACAGTCACCTACAAAGGAGTTCCTATCAGACTGTCAGCTAATTTCTCAAAAGAGACCTTACAGGCAAGAAGGGGCTGGAAAGAGTATTCCAAGTCATGAAAGTCAAGGACCTGCATCCAAGATTGCTCTATCCAGCAAAGCTTTCATTTAGAATGGAAGGAAAGATAAAGTGCTTCTCAGATAAGGTCAAATTAAAGGAGCTAATCATCACCAAGCCCTTATTATATGAAATGTTAAAGGGACTTACTTAAGAAAAAGAAGATAAAAAATATGACAGTAAAAAGACAGCAAACTCAAAGATATTAACAACTAGACCTAAGACAAAAGCAAACTAAGCAAACAGCTAGAACAGGAACAGGAACAAACAAATGGAGATCACATGGAGGGTTAACAATAGGGGAGTGGGAGGAGGAGAGAGGGGGAAAAGGTACAGAGAATAAGTAGCATAGATGGTAGGTAGACAATAGACAGGGGGATGGCAAGAATAGTGTGGGAAATGTAGAAGCTAAAGAACTTATGACACATGGACATGAACTAAAGGGGGGGAATGTGGGTGGGAGGGGGTGTACAGGGTGGAGGGGAATGATGCGGGAGAAATGGGACAACTGTAATAGCATAATCAATAAAATATATTTTTAAAAAGTAAAAAGAAAATACAGTAACATACTTCCAAATAAACCATAGATCAAAGAATAAATCAATGGTAGATTACAATGTCTTTTTAATGGAATGAAAATGAAAACATTACAAACCAAAAGTTATAGAATTCAGCTAAAGCTACCAAATGAGGCACACATTCTCCTCCTAGGTATTTACCTAAGAGAAATGAAAGCAACATATATTCATATAAAGACTTGGGAAAGATGGCAGTGAGATAAGTGGGAGTGGAGTCCACTTACCCCTGCGCATGTGTGGAACACATAGCAATCTTCTGAGGAACAGAGCGAACAGCCAACAGCACCCCAGCATATATGAAGAATGGAAGCCAAAATGCAGAGGACATTGAAAAATCAGTTGGTAAGGTGAGTGCTTCAGGACAGTAAGGTCCCTGGGACCAGCACAGGGACCATGGCAGCTGCAGCCCCAGGTGTGGCACCCACCGGTTCTGCCGCAGGATTCTTGGGAGAGAGCCAGGTCAATGGCTCCCTCCCCTGCCAAACAAGGTTTGAGCAGCACCAGGATGTACCTGGATGCTTAAAGTCACTGGGGGAAATAAGGATGAAGTCGCAAACACACAGGGTGGTGTGCACCCACTGAGACTGTAGACACTAGCTGGGAAGAGTAGGGCCAAGACAACCCTGACCCAGTTAGTCCTGTCTGGTTGGAAAGATGGGCCATGTGAGAGCCCAGGTTGGAAGTCTCAGTCTTGAACAGGCAGAATTTTTCAAAAAGAAAAAGAGGCACTCAGCGTCTGTTTAGGGAATTCTCCTTCAGTAGCCACGCCCACCTCCCCCAGTGTGTGCAGGCTCCAAAGCCTCAGCCATGGGTCCACCTCTGCTGCCGGGACTGCAACTGCACCCCGACCTCAGGCTGCAGCGGCAGAGAGCACCCAACTACTCCCATGACCCCAGTGTCATGCCACCGACACAGCTGCCCCACACCCCATTGTGGCTGCCGCCACCTGCCCCGCTCTTGCCAGCGGCCTCTGGAGGGAACACGCCTGACCCCTCTGCCACAGCCACCACAGCCACCGTAGCAGCAGAGGCCACACACTAATGCCTACAGCCCTGCAGACATGTGGAAGCACGCCTAACCCCACCGCCCCAGGTGCACCAGCAGAGGAGGTGCGCAGCCAAGGAGAAGGCAGCCATGGCGGTGCTCCCACACTGCAGGGCCAACTAGCTCTCTAGGAGGAAGGCGGAGACACCCCAGCAGAGGAGAGTAGCAGGGCTCAGGGAGTCAGCAATCCCAAGAAAGACTTAACTCAGTGGGGGGACTGAACTATCCTGAAGAGACTCTGAGAATCCCTAGCATCTAGGACAACAAAGAGCAAGAAGGTGGAATGTGCATTGCCCCTAGGTGCACCTCAAGCATACCACAACTGGTGGCCTGAAGGCATAGGCCTGGTGCAGAAGGGGACTGGAGGCCTGGCAACAAACTGAGGAACTGGGCTAGAGGCTGGGCAACTGCAAAGAGTGTGGCTAAGACCCGGCCCCCATCCCTGCAAAACCACAGGAAGGGAGGAAAGTGAAACCAATCTCCCCTCAGCCTGCTGCAGCCAGGAAGACCAGCAGAACTGGATTGGCCAGTTTAAAGCCAGCAGGAGGCCTCTTCTTCTTCTTTCTTTTTTATTCCTTCTTACTTTCTATCTTTATCTCCTTTTTTATTCCTTCTTCCTTATTTCCTTTTTTTAAATTTCCATAAGTGAGACAATAAAACCTGGAGCTGTGAAAGGACCAGAGTTAGACCAAAAGAGGGATCATCACAAAAACTGAGACAGTGAAATAAATTACACTTTGGTACTCCAGTGGACTTGAAAGTTATCGTATATTCGTATTATTATCTTTTCATTATTTTTAAATATTTTATTTTATTAGTATTTTTTTATTTCTCTTATTTCTGTTTAGTCTTCTTTCCTTGGTTTGTTAAACTGTTCTTGGTAAATTGACTGGTTTCCCTTGTTCTCTCCAAAATAGTATATTTTTAATTTTCCTTCTTTCACTTCATTTGTGTTCCAATAGCACACTACTCTAGGTCCTGTACTTCCTATTCTTGTTATTTAAACCACATAGATTCTGTCATATGATTGTTGCTCCATTACTATTGTAAATAATTGCTGTTCCATACAATAGTAAACACTACACAGCACCCCTCATGGATCATAACTTTCTTTGCTGTTTCTGGAACTTTATCAATGCTGTGTTTAACTCTACTCTCTCATACACTACACCCATTTTGTATCCTCTACTCTCACTTTAGCTCATAATCTGATCTCCCTCAAGCTCACTGCTTTCTAGATACAACTCACAATCCTTTCCCCCCACCCAAAAAGAGTCTTATCTTTTTCCACCCTTTCTAAAAAGTACCTAGTTGGGTGAAATATCATGGTTAACACTATACATATCCAAAGGATCTCCTATCTCTCCTCTGTGGGTCAGTACTTTAAATACCATACAATACACTCCCACTGTCTTAAACCACTTTGCCTTCACCCTCCAAATGATCACAAAAGAGTAGGTGGGAGCTGTGAACACCAGTATACCTGCCAAAAGAGGAAACCCAACAACAAAGGAACCACCAACAGATAACAATGGAAGAAGGTAAAGGAGGGAGTAGAGGCCACACTAACCTCCACCCAGGACCAATCTGGAAATACAACTAAATGGTGGAGAAATTAACCACAACAAACAACTGAACAAGAGTAAGAGAGAAGCCTCAAAACCTTGTACACACAGAAGAACCAGCTTCAACACAAACTGCTCATACCTGCACAACAGAATATAAGACATGGTAGACAGAGTGACCATCACATAAACAGCTGGAGGGAAGGACCCGCCAAAGAAAGACCAAACAACAATCAAAACCCAAAGATATACAGAGAGCCAACATAAATGACAGCCCAAAGCCAGCAAGCTCAGGAGATCAAGGAGACTGAACCACTGAATCTCACAAGTCTTCTAACATAGAAGTTCACAACATAAACCCAGGGAGTCAGAACAGATCAATTTAAGAAGCATAAGCTAAAAGAAGAGTGTCACAAACAATGGGAAGACAAAGAAACAATAACCAAATGAAAGGAAAAGAGGAAGCCTCAGAAAGAATGCTAAATGAAATACAGGCAACTCAATTGTCAGATATTGAGTTCAAAGCAATGGTAATCAGGAAGCTCAATGAGTTCACAGAGAATTACCAGAAACTACAAGGAAACTACAATGAACTCACTGCAAACTATATCAGCATGAAAAAGGAAATAGAAACTATCAACAAGAGCCAAGAGAAAACAAAGAATACAATTTCTGAACTGAAGAACACATTGGAAGGAATCAAAAAGAGGCTCGATGAAGCAGAGGATCAGATTAGTGAGCTGGAGGACAAGGTAGAAAGAACATCCAGAGAGAGCAAGAATAGAAAAAGAAACTCAGAAAGAATGAAGAGGCATTAGGGAAATGAAGGACAACATGAAACATAATAATATCCATATAATAGGGATACCAGAAGCAGAAGAAGAGCAAGAGATAGAAAACTTGTTTGAAAAAGTAATGATGGAAAACTTCCCTAATTTCATGAGAGAAACAGTCACACAAATCCAGGAAACACAGAGAGTCCCAATCAAGAGGAACCCAAAGAGGCCCACTTCAAGACACATCATAATTAAAATGGCAAAATTCCAAGACAAAGAGAGAATCTTAAAGGCAGCAAGGGAGAAACAAGAACTAACATACAAGGGAGCCCTGATAAGACTAGCAGCTGACTTCTCAATGGAAATGCTCCAAGCCAGAAGAGAATGGCAAGAAATACAAAAGTAATGAAAACCAAGAGTTTGCAACTGAGACTACTCTATCCAGCAAGGCCATCAATTAAAATTGAAGGCCAAATAAGGCCTTTCTAGAAAAAAAAAAATTTAAAGAGTATACCTCCTCCAAACCAGCTCTGCAAGAGATGCTAAAGGGTCTGCTTTAAGAACAGGAAGAAAAACAATGAGAGAGCGAGGAACACAGGTACAAAAAATGACAATGAATAAGTATCTAACAATAATAACCTTAAATGTAAATGCATTAAATGCCCCAATTAAAAGGCATAGAATAGCTGAATGGATAAGAAAGCATGACCCACACATATGTCGTCTACAGTAGACCCACTTCAAAAACAAAAGACCTACAAAGACTGAAAGTGAAGAGCTGGAAACAAATTTTCCAAGCAAACATACAGGAAAAAAAAAGCCAGGATAGTAATACTCATATCAGACAAAATAGACTTCAAAACAACATCCATAAAAGGAGAACCAGAAGGTCATTTCAGAATACTCAAAGGAAGAATCCATGAAGAAGACATAAACACTGCATACACACACACACACACACACACACACACACACACACACCATGGAGCATCCAAATACATAAAGAAAATTTGGGGAGATTTCAGGAAAAATATTGACAGCAACACAATTATAGTAGGGGATTTTAATACCCCATTGTCAAAACTGGACACATCTTCAAAAAAAAAGCTTCAACAAAGATATTATAGTATTGAACAATGCCCTAGATCAAATGGATTAACTGATATATGCAGAGCCTTTCATCTCAAATAAGCAAAATACACATTCCTTACAAGTACACATGGAAGATTTTCAAAGATAAACCACATGATAGGACACAAAATAAGCTTCACCAAATTCAAGGCAATTGAAATCATATCAAGCAATTTCTCTGACCACAAGGGGCTCAAACTAGAAACCAACCTCAAGGAAAACAAAAACAAAAACACTCAAAATCATGGAGATTGCATAGCATGCTCTTGAAAAATGAATGGGTCAAGAACGAGATCAAGGAATAAATCAAAAACTTTCTGGAAACAAATGATAATGAACTCACAACAACCAAAACTCATGCGACATAGTGAAGGCAGTTCTGAGAGGGAAGTTCATACTGATACAGGCCTACATTAAAAAGATAGAAACATTTCAAACAAACAACCTAACCCTACGCCTACAAGAACTCAAGGAACAACAACAAAGACAGCCCAGAGCAAGTAGAAGGAAGGAAATAACCAAGATCAGAGCAAAATTAAACAACACAGAGACTAAAAGCACAATTCTAAGGATCAATAAATCCAGAGCCTGGTTCTTTGAAAGCATAAGTAAAGTCACCAAGCCTTTAAGCAGGCTCATCAAGAAAAAAAGAGAAAGGACCCAAATAAACACAATCAGAAATAAAAGAGAAGAGATTACAACTGATACCACAGAAATACAAAGTATTATAAGAAATTACTACAAAGAATTGTTTGCCAAGAAATTTGAAAACCTAGGTGAAATGGACAAGTTTCTAGAAAAATATAATCTTCCAAATCTCAATGAAGAAGCAGAAAGATTGAACAAACCAATAACAGCAGATGAAATTGAAGCAGTAATCAAAAAACTCCTGACATACAAAAGCCCTGGATCAGATGGTTTCACAAGAGAATTCTACAAAGCATTTAAGGAAGAGCTAACCCCTATTTTCAAGAGTATTCCAAAAAATCCAAAATAATGGAAGACTCCCAAACTCTTTTTATGAAGCCAGCATCATCCTAATCCCAAAAACAGATAATGACACAACAAAGAAAGAAAACTTCAAGCCAATATCATTGGTGAACATATATGCTAAATTACTCAACAAAATATTGGCAAACCACATCAAGCAATACATTAAAATGATCATACACCATAATCAAGTGGGATCATCTCAGGGATGCAAGGAAGCTATAATATTCACAAATCAATAAACATAATGCATCATATAAAAAAAGCAAAGACAAAAATCACATGATCATATCAATAGATGTGGGAAAAGCATTTGATAAGGTACACCACCCATTTATGATAAAAGCACTTAGCAAAGTGGGAATAGAGGGAGCATTCCTCAACATAATAAAGGCCATATACAAGAGACCTACACCCAACATCATACTCAATGGGCAAAAAATTCGAGCTTTCTCACTAAGATCAGGAACAAGACAAGGATGCCTGCTTTCACCACTCCTATTCAACATAGTATTAGAAGACCTACCCGCAGCAATGAGACAAGAAAAAGAAATAAAAGGCATCCAAATTGGAAAGGAAGAAGCAAAACTGTCATTGTTTGCAGATGACATGATAGTGTACATAGAAAATCCTATAGACTCCACCAAAAAACTGCTTGACCTAATAAAGTGAATTTAGCAAAACAGTAGGATACAAAGTCAATATTCAGAAATCAAAAGCATTTTTATACACCTATAATGAAATATCAGAAACAAAAATTAGGGAAAATATCCCACTTGTTATAGCAACAAGAAAAATAAGGTACCTAGGAATAAAACTAACCAAGGAGGTAAAAGACCTGTACTCAGAAAACTATACAACACTGAAGAAAGAAATTAAGAAAGACACAAACAATGGAAGCATGTACCATGCTCATGGATTGGAAGAGTTAACAACATCAAAATGGCCATACTATCCAAAGGAATTTATAGATTCAATGCAAACCCTATTAAAGCACAAATGACATATCTCACACATCTAGAACAAATATTTCAGAAATACATATGGAACCATAAATGACCCCAAATAGCTGCTGCAATTTTGAGAAAGAAGAACAAAGTAGGAGGGATCACAATACCTGATATTAAACTGTATTACAAGTCCACTGTAATCAAAACAGCCTGGTACTGGCATAAGAACAGAAACATAGACCAATGGAACAGAACAGAGAGCCCAGAAATAAACTCTAGAGTCTATGGTCAATTAATATTTGACAAAGGGGGCAAAAGCATAAAATGGACTGAAAATATCCTCTTCAACAAATGGTGTTGGGAGATCTGGACAGCTACATGCAAAAAACTGAAACTCGATCACCAACTTACACCATACACAAAAATAAATTCAAAGTTGATAAAAGAATTAAATATAAGTTGTAACACCATAAAAGTCCTAGAGAAAAACATCAGTAAGAAAATCTCAGACATTTCATGCAGCAACATCTTCACTGATATGTCCCCTAAAGCAAGGGATGTAAAGAAAACAATAAATAAATGGGAACTTATCAAATTAAAAAGCTTCTGCATGGTTAAAGAAAACAGCATTAAAATGAAAAGAGAACCAACTATATCAGAAAACATATTTGCCAATGATACCTCAGAAAGGGTTTGATCTCCAAAATATATAAAGAATTCACATGACTCCACTCAAGGAAAACAAAAAACCCAATTAAAAAATGGACAAAAGACTTGAACAGACACTTTTCCAAGAAGGACATACAGAATACCCAGAAGCATATGAAAAGATGCTCAGCATCACTAGCCATCAGACAGATGCAAATTAAAACTACAACAAGATATCACTTCACACCAGTGAGAATGGCCATCATAAACAAATCAACAAACAAGTGTTGGAGAGGTTGTGGAGAAAAGGAAACCCTAGTGCACTGTTGGTAGGAAGGCAGACTGGTGTGGCCACTGTGGAAAATAGTATGGCATTTCCTCAGAAAACTAAAAATGGAACTGCCTTTTGACCTAGCAATTCCACTGTTTGGATTATACCTGAAACACCAATCCAAAAGAACCCTGAAACACCAATCCAAAAGAATCTATGCACCCCAATGTTCATAACAGCATTATTTACAATAGCCAAGTACTGGAAGCAACCTAAGTGCCCATCAGTAAGTGAGTAAATCAAAAAACTATGGTACATTTACACAATGGAATTCTATGCAGTAGAGAGGAAGAAGGAGCTCCTACTTTTGTGACAGCATGGATGGATCTGGAGAGCATTATGCTAAGTGAAATAAGCCAGGTGGTGAGGGACAAATACCATATGATCTCACCGTTAACTGGAATATAATCAACAAAAAAAAGGGAAGCAAAATATAACCAGAGACATTGAAATTAAGAACAATCTGACAGTAACCAGAGGGGAAGTGGAGGGGATAATGGGGGCAAGGATTTTCAGGAACTACTATAAAGGACAAATGGACAAAACCAAGGGGGAGGGTGGATGCAAGGGAGGAAGAGGGATTTGCCTGGGTTCAGGGGGGTGGGGGGATGGGGGTAAATGCAGATGACTGTAATTGAACAACAATAAAATATTTTTTAAAAAAGACTTGTGATGTTATTTACATAAAATTGTATAAAATTCAAACTAGTCTATAGTGATAGTATATGGATCAGTAGTTGTCTGAAGGGTGTGGCTGTTGGGGAAGAACAAAAAGGATTACAAGGTAACATAAGGAAAATTCTGAGAGTAATAAGTATGTTCATTATCATGACTGTAGTAATAGTTCCATGGGTATAGTTTGGTACATATGTGCTTATGCATTTATTTGTTGTCCTATTAGCAAGCCATCTCTTCTTGTTAATGTTTAGAAAGCATCTGTTCATGTTTTTTATTGTCAAATGCACCATGCCTAGTTAGTTTCATATATCCTGACACATACACACAGCAGCATTGCTATTACTCAGAAGGCCATGGCTCTTTGGAATCTTATTATATTGAAATAATACAGATACTTTTGCTCCTAAAGTTCCCTAATTCCATTTATTTAATCCTGGTTACATCCTTGATGATGCTGTTATATCATCTATCATGACATCCATGAATACTGGCTTCCAATGACTTTATTTTTTTAATTGACAATCATTTATTATTGAACTTAGGTAAATCCAAAACCAGTCTATGTATAGAGTTGATGAAATAAGCTAAATTAGCAAAAAGTACAGTTTCATTTGGCAAAGGCTCACATATTCACAGAGAAACTCATTGGAAAAGTAATATCCTTTCAGTATCATGGCAAGGAACAACTGCAATAGCATCAACAATAAAAAAAACTTTTTTAAATAAAAATGTTATATGCACAAATATATATAAATTCAGCCTGACATGAACACAAGACCGGGTCCCTCATCAAGAAATCTGTTAGCAAGAGAGAGAAGATGGCGGCATGGTAAGAGGACGTACATCTCTTTGCCTCCCACACATAGGTCTTAAACCGGGACATTTTTCAAAGCAGCACAGCAAACAGTCACCAGAAACACAGCATATTTGAAAACAGATTATCGAAAATTGCAGTGGACGTTGAAAAACCGGATGGTAAGGAGAGTACTCCGGCGGTGCGGAGACCAGGGCGGGGGCTGAGAAACAGGGCCAGGGCTGGCCGAAAGTCGCAGGGGAGGGAGCAGGAACATTCGCTCCCTGGACAGCCAGGCAGGGACCCGCCACACCAGCATAAACCTGGTCGCTTGAAATCTCACAGACAGGAGTTAAGATCTCATAGCTCCGGGAGAATCGAACGCGGGAGCTGGAGCGCGCGCCTTTGTCTGCGCCCACACGACATTGAAAAACCAGCCGCTCCCTGATCAGCCAAGCAGGGACCCACCACGCCAGCATAAACCTGGTCGCTTGAAATCTCACAGACAGGAATTAAGATCTCATAGCCCCGAGAGGATCGAACGTGGGAGCTGGAGCGCGTGCCTTTGTCTGCGCCCGCGCAACATTGTAAGCAGCTGCTAGGGGATTGGTGCATCAGCGCGCCCAGGGAGACCCAGCGGGACAGGGCGCACAGTCGCTGGGCACCATAGGGGTTGAACCGTGTTCATGGGACAGTTGGAACCTGTGCAAGGAAGACTCAGGGAACATCGGGACTTGTGGGCGCACGACCACAGTTTGCGCCTGGGTCCCTGGGCAGAGAATCTAGGGACACCTCTGAGGACAGTAGGCCAGAGAAAACTGAATGCTGAACAAGGGAAAAAAAAACACCAATACGGTCACCCCTCGGCCACTACAGTCTTCAAGACCAGAAAAATCAGCTTGGCAAAATTGATAACAGCAAGAATTAGTGGTTTTGGTGTTTTTAGGTTCTTTAATTTTTTTGTGGGGTTTTTTTTTCTTTTTCTCTTTTTAACTATTTTGATATCTTTTACCCCTCAACTCCTTTTGGCTTCTCAATACTTCTTTCTTGTTTTACTCCTTCTTCCTTTCTTCCCAAGCTTACCACTCCTTCCTGTCTTTTTTCTCTTTTTCATTCTACTTTTCTTTATTCTCTTTTCACTTTTTTATTTCCTTTTCCTTCTTTTCTTTCTTTCCTTTCCTTCACTTTTCTCTTTTTTAAACA
>PVKU01009806.1:0-58259 GCA_004027475.1 Anoura caudifer | reverse complement strand
GGACTTATCTAAGAAAAAGAAGATAAAAAATATGAACAGTAAAAAGACAGCAAACTCACAGGTATTAACAACCAGACCTAAAACAAAAGCCAACTAAGCAAACCACTACAACAGGAGCAGAAACACAGAAATGGAGATCACATGGAGGGTTAGCAATAGGGGAGTGGGAAGAGGAGAGAGGGGGACAAGGTACATAAAACAAGTAGCATAGATGGTAGGTAGAAAATAGACAGGGGGAGGGCAAGAGTAGTGTGGGAAATGTAGAAGCTAAAGAACTTATGACACATGGGCATGAACTAAAGGGGGGAATGTGGGTGGGAGGGGTGTGCAGGGTGGAGGGTAATGAAGGGGAGAAAATGGGACAACTGTAATAGCATAATCAATAAAATATAATTTAAAAAAAAAAGAAGTTGGACCTGAGGAGGAACACACCAAGGTACATCATAATTACATTAGCCAAGATTAAAATGAAGGAGAGAATTCTAGAAGCAGCAAGGGATAAGGGGACAGTCACCTACAAAGGAGTGCCCATCAGACTGTCAGCTGATTTCTCAAAAGAGACCTCCCAGGCAAGAAGGGGCTGGAAAGAAGTATTCCAAGTCATGAAAGTCAAGGGCCTACATCCAAGATTGCTCTATCCAGCAAAGCTTTCATTTAGAATGGAAGGGAAGATAAAGCGCCTCTCAGATAAGGTCAAGTTAAAGTTCATCATCACCAAGCCCTTATTATATGAAATGTTAAAGGGACTTATCTAAGAAAAAGAAGATAAAAAATAGGACAGTAAAAGGACAGCAAACTCACAGATATTAACAACCACACCTAAAACAAAAGCAAACTAAGCGAACTGCTAGAACAGGAACAGAAACTCAGAAATGGAGATCACATGGAGGGTTAGCAACAGGGGAGTGAGAGGAGGAGGGAGGGGGAAAAGGTACAGAGAATAAGTAGCATAGACGGTGGTTAGAAGATAGACAGGGGGAGGGCAAGAATAGTGTGGGAAATGTAGAAGCTAAAGAACTTATGACCCATGGACATGAACTAAAAGGGGGGAATGTGGGTTGGAGGGGGTGTGCAGGGTGGAGGGGAATGATGGGGGAGAAATGGGACAACTGTAATAGCATAATCAATAAAATATATTTTTTAAAAAGAAACCTAAGAAAATATTTTATTAATTTTTTAGGGAGATGGGAAGGGAGAGAGAAAGTGAGGGAGAGAAACATCAATGTGTGGTTGTCCCCCACATTCCCTGTACCAGGGACCTGGCCCACACCCCAGGCATGTGCTGTGACTGGGAATTGAACAGGCGAATTGAACTCTTTGCTTTGAAGTCCAGTGTTCAATCCACTGGACACACCAGCCAGGGCTAGACTTTTATAATTTTTATTGACTGCTCAGAATGTGAACCCCTTTCCTGTGTATTGGAACTCCTTCTTTCCTGTATTTGGAAGCCCTTTCCCCATCTTTACAATCTTGGTGAATGGCATAGCATTCCTCCCACCATAGAAGCTGAAACCATCAGACACTTACTTTCCCAGTGTCTTTTGCCACTAGAACTGAGCACAAGACCTAGATGCAGCCAGCCTATGCACTGTCCTGAAATTTTATTTATTTTTATTGTTTAAATATTTATTTTTAGAGAGAGAGAATAAGGAAGGGAGAAAGAATGGGAGAGAAACATCAACTCAAGAAAGAAACATCAATTGGTTGCCTCTCTCACACTCCCCAACCCACAACCCAGGCATGTGCCCTGACCAGGAATGAAACCAATAACCCCTTCCTTTGTGGATGACACCCAACCAATTGAGCCACACTGGTCAGGGCTGTCCTGAATTTTTAATCAGGAGCTAAGAAATAAACAGAGCATCATCACTAACGGTAATGGAGATGGCTACAGCAATATCCAGTTGCTTGTTTCAGCAGGGCAACAATACCAGTAGAGCCTCCAGTTCCCAGTCATTGTCAATGTCACTGCAGGATCCATCCTTCTGGGTGGGCAGCACAGTTTTCCTCCCAAGACGCTTCTGTGTCATAATTTTTATTGTGGTTCACACCACGTAACTTCAAACCTGGCTCTCCATCTCCCCTGGCAATTCTTTGAGGCAACCAGTGTCTATGCAATCCAAATTACTTCATTTATGAAAATGGTACATTAGCCATCAGAGAGATGCAAATTAAAACCACCATGAGATACCACTTCACATCGGTCAGAATGGCCATCATAAACAAATCAACAAACAAGTGTTGGAGAGGTTGTGGAGAAAAAGAAACCCTACTGCACTGTTGGTGGGATGCAGACTGGTGCAGCCACTGTGGAAAACAGTATGAAATTTCAGAAAACTAAAAATGGAACTGCCTTTTGACCCAGCAATTCCACTGCTGGGATTATGTCCCAAGAACCCTGAAACACCAATCCAAAAGAATCTATGCGCCCCAATGTTCACAGCAGCATAATTTACAATAGCCAATTGCTGGAAGCAACCTAAGTGCCCATCAGTAAATGAGTGCATCAAAAAACTGTGGTACATTTACACAATGGAATACTATGCAGCAGAGAGAAAGAAGGAGTTCCTACCCTTCACAACAACATGGATGGAATTGGAGAGCATTATGCTAAGTGAAATAAGCCAGGCAGTGAGGGACAAATACCATATGATCTCACCTTTAACTGGAACCTAATCAGCAAAAGAAAAAAGCAAGCAAAATATAACCAGAGACATAGAAATTAAGAAGAATTTGACAGTAACCAGAGGGGAGGTGGGAGGGGATAATGAGGGGAAGGGTTTTCAGGAACTACTATGAGGAACACATGGACAAAACCAGGGGGGAGGATATAAGCAAGTGGGGGAGGGTGGTTTGGCTGTGTGGGGGGGGGGCAGTAGTTGGGGCAAAATGAAGACAACTGTAATTGAACAACAATAAAATGATTATTTTAAAAGGATAAAATGGTACATTAATTATCATAAAACCATTGAGTTCATTTACATATTAGGTGAGCAAATTCAGTTTCTTTTTTAAGTATATTTTACTGATTACGCTATTACAGTTGTCCCATTTTTTTCTCCCCTTTACTTCTCTCTGCCCTGCACCCACTGCTGATCAGCATTCCCCGTCCCCCTTAGTTTATGTCCATGGGTCATACATATAAGTTCTTTGGCTTCCCCATTTCCTATACTATTCTTAACCTCCCCCTATCTATTTTGTACCCACCGGTTATACTTCTTGTTCCCTGTACCTTTTCCCCCAACCTCACCACCCCCTTCCCCACTGATAACCCTCCATGTGATCTCCATTTCTGTGATTCTGTTCCTGTTCTAGTTGTTCGCTTAGTCTGTTTTTGTTTTTGTTTTTTATACTCAGTTGTTGATAGTTGTGAGTTTGTTGTCATTTTACTGTTCATAGTTTTGATCATCTTCTTTTTCTTAGATAAGTCCCTTTAACATTTCATATAAGGGCTTGGTGATGATGAACCCCTTTAACTTGACCTTATCTGGGAAGCATTTTATCTGCCCCTCCATTCTAAATGATAACTTCACTGGATAGAGCAATCTTGGATGTAGGTCCTTGCCTTTCATGACTTGGAATATTTCTTTCCAGCCCCTCCTTGCCTATCAGGTACTTTTGAGAAATCAGCTGATAGCCTTATGGGCACTCGTTTGCAGGTAACTGTCTCCTTTTCTCTTGCTGCTTTTAAGATTCTCTCCTTCTCTTTAATCTTGTCTAATTTAATTATGATGTATCTTGGTGTGTTCCTCTTTGGGTCCAATTTCTTTGGGACTCTCTGAGCTTCCTCCACTTTCTGGAAGTCTATTTTGTTTGCCAGATTGGGGAAGTTTTCCTTGATTATTTGCTCAAATAAGTTTTTAATTTCTTGCTCTTCTGTTGGGAACCACCCTGCCTGGTTTCAGAAGCTGTAACCCCGCATGGCTAAGGCTGAGTGAGTGACCTTCAGACCATAAGCCACTAAGAAGACAAAGCTTATCTCCCTGGCAGGAGCACTGCTTCTGCTCCTTTTACTTCATCCATAAGTGGCCCCCAATGCTTGATCAGTTAGCCAACAACGGGTAAGATTCCCCAAGGGGGGATCAACCTAAGACAGGCACAATCACAGGGAGGCCCCAGGGAAGGACTTGGGGGGCTATAGCAAAAGGGGGTGATGGACCCTCACCCCTTGGCTTTGACATAGCCTGAGTCCTCATTCTGTCTGCAAGAAGTCTCCTAATCTCTTGGCTCCCTTGCTTCCCCTGCCTGACATAAGCCTGAAACAATGACAGAGGGTGGTGCAGCCCTGTGCTGGAAAGGGTGGGTTCCCTGGGTGATCAGGCCTAAGAAAGAATTTATAAAATCCTGTGAAACCTGCTTTGCTAAGAATGCTCTCAATTAAATTATAAGGGCCTGAGCAGGAAATGAGTTTGTTTCCCAAAATTTTGTAGCCCTTTAGCTAACAGACCCTGACTCAGAATAAGCCCTCATAGTTCTTTGTACGTTATCTATTGTTTGATCCTTACTGCCTGACAATAATTAATGAGCTTTACCTGTATTCCTGTGTAAAATGTACCTAATAAAAGCCCGTTGAGGAAAAGGCTCTTGGTCCTCCTTTGAGAGACTGGCTACCTTTCTTCCCCAAGCAGATCATGTCTTGGTAGACTTATTCTCATCTGCAGCAGATGAGGGACTCTGTGGGCATAGCTCCCCCACACTCTTCCTCTTCTTCTGGCACCCCTATGACTCAGATGTTGGAATGTTTAAAATTGTCCCAGAGGTTCCTAAGCCTCTGCTCATTTTTTTTTTTTAATTCTTGTTTCTTCATTATTTTCTGGTTAAATATTGATTGCTTCCTTCTGTTTTAAATCATTGATTTGAGTCCTGGTTTCCTTCCCTTCACTGTTGGTTCCCTGTACATTTTCCTTTATTTCACTTTGCATAGCCTTCGTTTCTTCCTTCATTTTGCAACCATACTCAACCATTTCTGTGAGCATCCCAATTACCAGTGTTTTAAACTCTGCATCTGATAGGTTGGCTATCTCCTCATTGCTTAGTTCTTTTTCTGGAGCTTTGATCTGTTCTTTCATTTGGGCCATATTTGTTTGTCTTGGCACACCTATTATGTTATAAGGGGTGGAGCCTTAGTTATTCACCGGGATGGGGAAACCCACTTTGCTGCATTGTGGGGCTGTATGTGAGAGAGGGGTCTGAGAGGGAACAATGCCGCTTGCTTGGCTCTCACCCTGCTTTCTGTCACTTCCTCTGCTACCCACAAGCAAATTGGGCACTTCTGGTACTGATTCATGGGTGGGTGGGTTTGTGTACATTTTAGAATGCTGTGGGTTTCTCCAACAAACTCTCTTATGAGGCTGGGAGTTTCTCATGCTGCCATAGCTCCCACAGGTTTTTACAGCCAGAGGTTTTGAGTCTTCATTTCCCCATGCTGGAACCCTGGGTTGCCAGGTCTGTCCTGCTCCCCCATTGCTCTTCCCAGTTTATCTGCACACAAATGTGGGATGACTGGGCCTGCCATCTTGTTACACATCCTCTCTGTCCTGGCTGCTTGTCTCCCCTCTTCTACCAGTCTGGATGAATGTTTCTTCTTTAACTCCTTGGTTGTTGGACTTCTATACAGTTACATTTTCTGTCATCTCTGGTTGTTTTTTGTTCTTAAATTTTTTGTTGTCCCTCTTTTGATTGTGCAAGGAAGCAAAGTATATCTACCCATGCCTCCATCTTTGCTGGAAGTACCCAATTTCTTATAACAAGTGTATTTTGTGGCCTAAACGAACAAATACAACCTATCATAATAAATACATTCTATAGCCCTGGCTGGTGTAGCTCAGTGGATTGCATGCAGGCCTGTGAACCAAGGGATCATGGTTCAATTCCCAGTCAGGGCACATGCCTGGGCTGCGGGCCAGTTCCCGGCAGGGGACACATGAGAGGCAACCATACATTGATGTTTCTCTCCCTTTCTCCCTCTCTCTTTCCCTTCCCCTCTAAAGATAAAGAAATAAAATGTTAAAAAAAATACATTCTACAAGTTTTGTGGTTATTACAGCCTTGTGGTTAAAGGTTACATTCCTGTGAGATTAACAGAAACAAAAAACCTCTTGTAATCTAACAGGTGAATATCTCATGGAACCTCTCTAGTTCCTTGTCCTCAAATACCAGTCAACACATCAAGAGGAACTGCCATCGTGATGACAAGGAAGCAAGCATGTGTAGCTTAATCACAAATCAGATCTTTGGTGAAACCTGGCTATTCTCCAACAGTGCTAACTTTCCATCCTTCTGTTCACATGGCAATAGCCAGCACAACACTTGCATTCTCAAATAATTTTGGCACAAGTATATTTTCTTTCTAGCCTTCACATCAAACACCCTTGTGACCAATAGTTTCTTTTGATTTTAACTAAGGCAGGAATAAAGTTTGAGATTTATACTTTCAAATCTACATTTCTAGCAGTTGTAAGTTTTGTTTCTTTTCTGGTCTCATTGCATGGGCTAGAACCCTTAGACAATTATTAAACAGTAGAGGTGAGATGGTTGGGCTTATGTTTTCAATCGTGCAACTGAATTCCTTCAGTGGCCACTGTAAGTCAGTTCTCCAGCATAGCTACAACTGTGCCTGGACTCTGGAAGAAGGTAAAGTGGATGGTGTCTGACATGTATGTATAAGTCTAAGTTCTCCTTTTACTTATCTTGGCTCATTAGTCTTTACTCTGCCCTCCTTTGCTTCTCAGACCTCCTATATTAGTTTGGTTGTCGCTGTTAATTGTCATTTTGCAAATGAGGAATGAGAGCCTCCAAGAGTTTGAGCCTGAAGTTACACAGCTAATTAGTGACTGCCAAGTCTACTCAGATTTTTGTGGCAAACCCTTTCCAGGGTGTTCCACAGCTGCTGCGTATTGTGAGTTTGGGTTTTGTTCTAATTTAAGTTCCTAGAATGTAGTAATGATATTTTTCTATGTTTATGTAAAGGAAATTACTTGGCCAGTGAGGACAGACCTTTAATTAAATTCAGTAATAAAATTAGTTAAGAAAAAAATGTTTAATTGAGTTTTAAAAAACACTGAAGCTTTGGGGGGGAAAAAACCGTTTCCTCTTTCATATAAAATGTTTACTTTGGTAAAAGATTAAAATATCATAAAAATGAACAACTAAGAATATAAGAATATTCTAAAATCATATCTTCCAGAGAAATGGGAACATGCTCTACACTCTTTTTAGCAAACCACTTTTTAAAAAAGGATTTTATTTATTTTAGGGAGATGGGGAGGAAGTGAGAAAGAGAGGGAGAGAAACATTGATGTGAGAGAGAAACATCAATTGGTTGCCTCTAGGATGCCCCCTGACCAGAAATCAAACCAGCGATCTTTTGCCTCATGGGATGACACCAACCAACTGAGCCATACTGGTTAAAGCACAAACTGCTTTTTAATTTACAATGTATCATGGACATTTTTTCATTTCAGTATTTATGGATCTAACCAATTTATAGTATTTGGTAGTGTTTTAGTTTATAAATGTGCTCTACTTTTTACTAGCCATTAACCTCTTGATTAGTATTTGGCTTGTTTCTCACTAACACCAATGCTGCAGTAATGAACAATAGCTTCATAAATGGAGCTTTATCCAGTGAATTTCAATAAACTTGATCCATATAAGTGGGTGTACTTAAAAAGTGGTGGTGCTTTTAAAAATATTGTTGGTACAATTTGCCAGTTTTTTCTCCAAAAAGACTTTGGCAATTTACATTCCCACTAATAGTGTATAAAAGTGCCCTTTTCCCTACACCCTCATCAACACTGTATGTTACCATTCTTTGAAATTTTGAGCAATCTGATAGGTGAAAGGAGATATGAAGTTTTATTTGCATTTCTCTAATTACTGGTTTATTGGTAACTTTTTGCCCATTTTTTAAAAGATTTATTTATTTTTAGACAGAGGGGAAAGGAGGGAGAGAGAAGGAGAGAAACATCAGTGTGTGGTTGCATCTTGCATGCCCCTCACAGGGTACCTGGCCCACAACACAGGCATGTGCACTGAAAGGGAATTGAACCAGCAACCCTTTGGTTTTCAGGCTGGCACTCAACCCACGGAGCCACATCAGCTAGGGCAGTTTTTCCCCATTTTAATTTTAGTCTTGAATTGCCTATTCATATCATTTTACCTGTTTTTATCTGAGTAATCTTCCATTGTATGGATGTGCCATAGTTTGTTTTTCCATTCTGCAAAAGTTTCTTTTTTTAATATATTTTATTGATTATGCTATCACAGTTATCCCATTTCTCCCCATCATCCCCCTCCACCCTGTACACCCCCTCCCACCCACATTCCCTTTAGTTCATGTCCATGTGTCATAAGTTCTTTAGCTTCTACATTTCCCACACTATTCTTGCCCTCCCCCTGTCTATTTTCTACCCACCGTTATGCTATTTATTCTCTGTACCTTTTCCCCCTCTCTCCTCCTCTCACGCCCCTGTTGCTAACCCCCCATGTATTCTCCATTTCTGAGTTTCTGTCTCTGTTCTAGCTGTTTGCTTAGTTTGCTTTTGTTTTAGGTGTGGTTGTTAATATCTGTGAGTTTGCTGCCTTTTTACTGTCCTATTTTTATCTTCTTTTTCTTAGATAAGTCCCTTTAACATTTCATATAATAAGGGCTTAGTGATGATGAACTCCTTTAACTTGACCTTATCTGAGAAGCACTTTATCTGCCCTTCCATTCTAAATGAAAGCTTTGCTGGATAGAGCAATCTTGGATGTAGGCCCTTGACTTTCATGACTTGGAATACTTCTTTCCAGCCCCTTCTTGCCTGGGAGGTCTCTTTTGAGAAATCAGCTGACAGTCTGATGGGCACTCCTTTGTAGGTGACTGTCCCCTTATCCCTTGCTGCTTCTAGAATTCTCTCCTTCATTTTAATCTTGGCTAATGTAATTATGATGTACCTTGGTGTGTTCCTCCTCAGGTCCAACTTCTTTGGGACTCTCTGAGCTTCCTGGACTTCCTGGAAGTCTGTTTCCTTTGCCAGATTGGGGAAGTTCTCCTTTATTATTTGTTCAAATAAGTTTTCCACTTATTGTTCTTCCTCTTCCCCTTCTGGTACCCCTATAATTCGGATGTTGGGACATTTAAAGCTGTCCTGGAGGTTCCTAAGCCTCTCCTCATTTTTTTTTAAATTTTATTTTAATTGTTGTTCTTATACAGTTTTCCGTCTTCTACTCCCATCCCAGCCCACCACCCTAGCCCTCCCAAGCTCCCTCCCATTTCCACCCCCTCTCATTTTTTTGAATTCTTGTTTCTTCATTCTTTTCTGTTTGTTTCTTCCTTCTGGTCCACTCCATTGATTTGAGTCCCAGTTTTCCTCCCGTCATCATTGGTTCCCTGTGCATTTTCCTTCATTTCACTTATTGTAGCCTTCATTTGTTCATCTAATTTGTGAGCAAAATCAACCAATTCTGTGAGCATCCTGATCACCAGCGCTTTGAACTGTGCATCTGATGGGTTGGCTATCTCTTGGTCGCTTAGATGTATTGGCTCTGGGGCTTTGATCTGCTCTCCTGTTTCAGCCATTTTGGTTGGGGTTTTTTTGTTTTGGTTTGGTTTTGGTTTTTGTTTTTTTTGGTCTGGTCATGGCTGTCATGTAGTGAGGGGTGGAGCGTTAGGTGTTCCCCAGGGAGGGGCAGCTCAGTTTCTGGGTTGTGACGCTGTATGTGGGGGCAGGGTCTGAGAGGGAACAATGGGGCTTGCTCCACTCTCTCTAGGATTCCAGTCCCTTCCGCTGCTTCCCCCAAGCAAATTGGGCCCTTCTGGTGCTGATTTCCATGTGGGTGGGCTTGTGTACGTTCTAGGACCCTGTGGGTCTCTCCAGCAAACTCTCCTGTGAGGCTGGGAGTCTTTCCACGCACCTCAACCCCCACAAGTGTTTTCAATAGGTGTTTTTAGGTTTTGTTTCCTGGCGCTGGGGTCCTGGGTTGCAAGGTCTGTCTCACTCCCCATTTTCACCTGGATTATCTGCACGCAGATGCAAGGCTGCCTGGTCAGCCAGCCACCTTGCGTGTCCTCACTGGGTCTGCTTGTTGCCACCCCGTACCCGGGGTCTGCTAGCCGCCTCCTATGCACCTGGAGTCTGCCAGCCGCTGCCTGCGCGCCCAGGTCCACCAACCTCCAGTTTTTCCTGCTGCAACTCCGCCCCTCTTACCTGTCTGGATGAATGGTTGTCAGACTTCCGTACAGTTCAATTTTGTATCAGTTCTGGTTGTTTTCTTGTTTCTAAATCTCTGTTGTCCTTAATTTTGGTTGTGTGAGGAGGCACAGTGTATCCACCTATGCCTCCATCTTGGCTGGAAGTCCTTCTGCACAAGTTTCTATAATTGTTTTATCTGTTTCTTTGCCTCAGCTGGTGTGGCTCAGTGGATTGAGTGCTGGCGTGTGTGTGTATATATGTATATATATATAAAATAGTTTCTGTATGGCTTCTAGTGTTTATCAATTTGTGTTGTATTCCATCACTTAACTAAATTAAGCTCAGTCTTCCGTGATGAGTAGAAGTTAGCCAGACAAAGGCAGGGAAGAGCATTTCAAACAGAGACCAGAAGGGCAGGCCTGCAGATGTGAGCAGGTGCAGTTTTTCCTGGCTGGCTTCCTTCCCCATTGCTTCATTTCTGTCCCAGGGGCATGTAACTATCCATGCTGGGCTCCCAGTACCATGCTGTCTAATGCTAGGATAGAGTCAGAAGGAGACTCGCTTAGTGTTGTTGCTAGGTAGCTAGTTAGTATTAATAAAGGAAGGGAGCAAATTAAATTAGACAGTAAGCCTTATAAACTAGGGATCTGAGTTGGACATTATGCTTGACTTATTAGGAAGCTACAACATTCACATCTCCTCAGGGAACTCCCTTATCCTCTGCCCAGGGGACTTAATCCCCAAAGCAGGCTCTCCAGGGCACAACTGGTCATTACCTGGGCTTTAAGCGGGAGAAACAAAGCAGTAACAAGTAAATGGTAAACCGAGGTGGCTGGCAGCAGGCAGACCCAAGAGGGCACAAGTGGAGGTCCATCCACCAAGGCATGCGCAGTAGAAGCCAAGATGGCAACCACAAAGGGGAGGGGCCTAACCTGGGAAAAGGATTGGATTGGATAAAGGATACAGAACCGCAGAAGATCTAGGAAAGGGGTTGGGTAGGAGAAGGATCCAACACAAGCCTGAAAAGAACCAGGGAAGATATTGGTGAGTTTGAAGTCTAAGGTAACATAATCAGAGCTTAACGAAGGCCCATGGGTAGCCCACGCTGGCCCGCTGGTTCACGCATTCTCTGTCTGGTAGCCACACCGGCTCCAAGCATCTCCAAGCACAGGCCTGGCTGCAGCGGCACAGCACCAGCCAAAACACAACCAGGAACAGAGACTAAGCTATCTGAATGGGAACAGAGACTGAGCTGGACTAAACTTGGGCATGGACTAAACTGAGCTGCGGCAGCTTTGGGTGCCTTGCCAATGCCGGATGATAGCGAAATATCTCTGACCCTTGTTCTTTTGGGATTGGTGAAGGCAAGGCTACACTTATTCCACAGTGAAGCCACCTGCACGTGGACGAGATACCAGGCACCTGGATACAGTCCTTGGTTTTTCAATAAATCTTTGCACTACACCTCATCCACCCATGCGTGTGTCCCCTAAATGCTTTTCTTGCATCTCCGTGGAAGAACCCCACTAGTAACAGTATGAGCCCCAGATTTGCCCTCACTAGGCTTACCTTGGCCAAGTGACCAAGCCCCAGTAATGTTTTTACGTTATGTATCCAACCAACCAGCCAGCCAGTTATCCAATATTGAAGATCCAGAGAAAGATGAGGGCCAAACCCAAAGTCAAAGGCATGGTTAAGAGCCTTGCACAGTGACTGACATCTCTAAGGGATGGATTCCTGTAAGGAATCTGCAAAGAGCCTTTGACTGACATCCTGATAGTGAACTTGTAACTGAATATTTTGCCCAAGCCAGGGCTTTTGCTGATTCCTCATCTTTTACTGGACCATGTCATCTCCTACCCCACACACCTTCTCTATCTCTGTCATTATATTGCAAGCTTGTGCCTTGAGTGCCACGCTGAAGCAAGGGCCTGGATCTGCAAGCTCCGAAGGCACAAGTCCTCTTCTTCTGCCCTGAGCGCACACAGAAAGTCAGCCAGCCAGGCAGACAGCCAAGTTATATTTAGATTCTGTCACCTGATGGGGTCATCCATGAATCAGGGCACAGTGGCAGCTGTGGCATTTTGGTAGTAAACTGAGGTGGGATCAGGGGTAGTGAAGAAGTGGGCAAGGAAACCAGGCACTGACTTCAGGATCATTTAAGCAAGTCACAAAACAGATAAAAATGTGTGGTTTAAATTAAACTTGGAGAGATGGAGGTCAGACCCAAGGAGGACATTGCCTTTTGAGAGAAATCAGTGTCTGGCTCAGGTAGGGGAAGTACAGCATGGGGAGATCAGCAGGAAGCAGTAGCTCAGCTGCTTAGGCCCCTTCCTGTCCTGGAAGCCTGGGGGGGGGGGGGTGCGGCAACGGGGGGGGGGGGGGGGGGGGGGGGGGGGGGGGGAAGGGGGGGGTGGGGGAGGGGGCAGCGGCAGTGGTGGAATCTCTAGCCCCTTCCTGTCCTGTGAGCCTCTGGTGAGTGAGTGACTGACAGGCAGTTAACACCCAGCTGCTGTCAGCAGAAAGAGCTGCGTCACAGGATCCCATTCACAAGGGAGAAACCACAAAGAAGTGGACATGCAGGATTTTTGTTTCAAGCCCCAAAGGCTTTCCTTGATCCAGATTGATTGATCAAATTACTACTTTAGGAGCCAGGAAGTGGCCCTAAATTATCAGTGATACAGTTGCTTTTCCTTCCTTTATCTCTAGAATTTATCTCCACCCCTCTTGTGGGTCGGTTGGAAGGATCTCCTGGCCTGGCTTCGTGCCCTCCAGGCTATTCCAGACCCTTGGGACAGGATTGGTGTTCCACAACCCAGTCCTGTCTGAAACACCCAAAGCTGCCCCTGGCCTCAGGGGCATCCACCACCCTTCAGTCCGGCTTTCAAAGTCCTCCATGTTCTGACACCCAGCCTGACCCCAGACTTTTTTTCAACAGCTTTCCTGAGGTATTATTACCATAAAATAAAGTGCGCATATTTAAGTGACATATATATTCTCAGAAACCAACATCACAATCAAAATAATGACTATGTCCATCACCTCAAAAGTCTCCAAGTGTCCCTTCATCATCCCTTTTTGCCATTTCTCCCTGAACCCCACCCCAAACCCAGTGAACCCTGACATGCTTTCTGTCACCATAGATTAGACTGCAATTTGGGAGGTTTTAAGTAGAAGTGGAATCGTACAGTGTGGACTCCTTTTTGTCTGGTTTGTTTCATTCAGCACAGTTATTCTGAGATTCATCCCTGCTGTTTTGTGTATCAGTAGTTCATTTCTTTTTATTGCTGAGTTTAATATTTTTTATTGTATGAATGTACTATAATTTGTTTACCCATTTACCTGTGATAAAACATTTAGATTGTTTACAGTTTTTGACTCTAATACAGTAGCTTTGAGCGTTTGTGTATAAGTCTTCACATGGACATATGCCTTCATTTCTCTTGGGTGAATACTGGGGGTTAATGGGTGGTATTAAGGTCAGTTCATATTTAGTACTTTTTAGAAAGTATCAGACTCTTTTCCAAAGTGGTTGCTTCATTTCCCATTTCCAACAGGAGTGTATGAGAGTTGCAGTTCCTCCACATCTTCACCAACACTTGGATGGTCAGTCTTTTTTATTTTAGCCACTCTAACAGGTGAGTGGTTAGCTCATTGAGGATTGAATTGGCATTCCTTAGTGATTAATGATGTTGAGGATGTTTTCATGTGCTTATTTGCCATTTGTTTATCTTCTTGTTGAAGTATTCAAATATTTTTCTTGGTTTTTTTAAATTGAACTGTTTTCTTGTTAAGTTTTGAGTGTCTTTATAATCTGTAATGCTAGTCTTTATGAGACACATGATTTTCCAATAGTGTCTCCCAATCTGTGGCTTGTCTTTTCATTTGCTTAACAGCGTCCTTTAAAGAGAACTTTCTAATGTTGATGAAGTCCAGTTTATTGATTTTTTTCTTTTATGGATAGTCTTTTTAATGTGGTATCTAAGAAATCTTTGCTAAACCTAAGGTCATGAATACTTTCTCCTATGCTTTCTTCTAGAAGTTTTATAGTTTTAAGTTACACATTTAGTTTTATGATCCATTTTAAGTATTTTGGTTTTAGGTTGTTTTGTTTGCATATGGATGTTTTATTATTTCAGCACTATTTGTTGAAGACTATTCTTTCTTTCTCCACTGAATTGCCTTTGCATGTTTGTTGGAAATCAATTGACCATATATGTGTACATTTCTGGATGCTGTATTATGTTCCCTTGACCTATTTAAAGAATTGAAAAAATAATCCTTTATCCAGTGAATACCTTCACAACTTTGTTAAAAACCAACTGAGCATGTATGTATAGGTTTATTTCTTGACTCTCTGATCTGTTCCAATGACCTATTTGTATGTTTGATGTATTTGTACTGATAACACGTTGCTTTTATTACTCTAGCTTTATAACAAGTCTTGAATCAGGTAGTGGTTAGTCCCCCAACTTTGTTCTTCTTCGCTGTTATTTTAGCCATTCTAGGTTATTTGCATTTCCACATAAATTTTATTTTATTTTATTTTATTTTATTTATTTTACAATACTAGGAAGTTGGTACTATAATGCCATTCTCTTTGGTGACAGTATAACATGGGTCATGGATTTAGAATTACTTAGATTAAAATCCCATCGTTGTTACCTAATCTAACCCAGGTAGTTATTTAACATTTTATGCTTTAGTCCTCTCATGTGTAAAATGAGTTATTAATAATACCTAGCTCCAACAGTCATAGGGGTAATTAAATGAGATAATTATATTAAGGTCCTGGAATACTGAGTAAGCATTTGGCAAGTACTAGCTTCCATCATTAACCTTATTTTGCAAGTGAAAACAGTTGAACTTTATGAGGTTAAATAACCCTCCTAAGGTAGAGCTTAATGGGATACAATAAATTTACAAGTGACAGGACCACAGGTTTTGGACTCTAGACCCACCATTCCCTAGTCACTACAGTGTAATATATCCTGTAAATTTCATAAAGATAATTTTTAATCCTCATACAATGCTGCAGTAATAATAATAATAAACACTTCTATAACACTCAGTTTAGACCAGACATTATTCTAAGTACTTTACCTATGAGTACTTAAACTCATGCAGTCCTCACTACACTATGAGGAAGGTATATTTTTATCCCCCATTTACAGATAAGGAGGGCCCTGAGGCACTGTGGCAATTAAGTAATTTATTGGAGGATGAATAGACAGTAAGTAGCAGGACCAAAAGTTACTTTGACCATTCTAGAGCCTTTGTATTTCATTATATATTTTAGAATCAGCTTGTTCCACCCCCAAAAATAGCCAACTGAGATTTTGAGTGGTATGGTGTTGATTTTGTAGATCAATTTGGAGAGAATCAACACCTTGCCAGTATTGAGTCTTCTGATCCATGAGTATAACACAGCTCTCCACTTATTTAGTTTTTCTTTGGTTTTCAGTGTGCAGGTCTTGCACATCTGTCAGAATTCTAAGTATTTAATATGTTTATGGTATTGTAAAAGGTAAAATAAAATTTTTAATATTTAATGGTAAATTAAGTCGTAAAAAATAATATTTTTCTGACATCGTAAATGGTAAAAATATTTTCAATAGCTGATTGATGACCGCTGGTATACAAATTTAGTTTTGTATTATATTCTACATTATTAAACTCACTTCTTAATTCTGGTATCTTTGTCATTCTACAGAACTTTCCACCTAGACGATCGTATCTTCTGTGAACAGGCATAGTTTTACTTTTCCCTTTCCAATCACGACTCCCTTTAGAGCTCCAGCACCATGTAGAATGAGCAGCGAAAGCAGACACTTGCCTCATCCTGTCCACAGGGCTAACGCGCTCGGGACTTCAGCATTAATTCTGGTGTCAGCTGTAGGTTTTTCATAGATACCCTTTTTCAAATTGAGAAAGAGATTTTTTAAAATAATTTAAAAAACCTTTTATATTTACCTTTATATTTACCAGTTTCAAGTTCTTCATTTCTTTGTATAGCTCAAGATTTTACCTGGCATTTTTCATCTGACTGAAAGACTTGGACAGCTCAGGTCAGCTAATAATATATTGTCTAACTGAAAATGTCTATGATTTTTCTATCTTTTGTAAGATATTTTCACTGGATATAAAATTCTAGATTGATTTTTTTCTTTTAACGTATTGCTTTGCTGTCTTCTGGATCCCATTGATTCTGTGGAAAATAATCTCAATGGAGCCACTTGAAAGCAGAGTCTGAGCAGCCGTCCCAGATGAGGTGTTGTGCACACCTACTCCTCAAACCTTTGGAATGTTAAAACTGGGCAAAATTACTTTTGGGCTGGGCCTAAAGCTGCATTGTATTCCAAACAACTTTGTTATGACTAGGGACAGGATATTAAAGACATTCCTCAGAATTGTCTTCATGTGTTAGCTTCTCTGCATCTATAGAAATGCCTTCTGTCCATTCATGTAATTGTTCCCTTTTGCTGTCTCATGACTGCCCCTTGCTTTCACCTCCTAATCTAAACCCTATTTGGGTTTCTGCCTGAAGAATAGCTGTTCAGTGCTTCCTGAACAGCTATTCTTTTGGATCTCAAACATGTGTTGCCTTTCACTTTGGCCTTTCACTCTTAGATTAACAATTCCAACAAAAGATTGCTGAACTATTTGTTTCCCTATACATAATATACCCTGTTTCCTCTGGCTGCATTTTAGTGATCTCTTTGTTGCTGCTTTTAAGTAGTTTGATTGTGATGTACCTTGCAGTAGTTTTCTTGATGTTTCTTGTGCTTTTGGTTCTTCATAGAGCTTCTTGGATTTGTGGGTTTATAGTTTTCATTGAATTTTTAAAAAATGTATGTCTTCGAATATTTTTTCTGCACTTCTTCCTCTTAGGACTCCAGTTACATGTATAATAGGCTTCTTGAATTTATCCCACACTCAATGTTCATTTATTTGCAGACTTATTTTTTCTTCCACAATTTATTGTGCATAGTTTCTCTTACTACATGAAGTTCACTAATAGTGTTTTCGGTAGTCTCTAATCTGATATAAATTTCATTCAGTGTGTTTTTAAGTCTCTTCCTAGGTTTATTGCCCATTTGAATTTTAAAAAGAAGAAAGTCATATGTCCTTTGCTCACTTTTTCTTCTATTGGTCTGTGTATATTGATTTATAAAAGTTTTATATATATATTAAGGAAAATAACTCTTTTCTTGGCACATAATGTAGATATTTTTCACAATTTATCTTGTCTTTCAAATTTGTATTTGCTGTTCCCTATGCCTGAAATGCAGCCAACTCATTCTCTATTATCCCAATCTCCCTTACCCTGCTCCGTTTTTCCTCTAATGTGTGTATGTGTGTGATGTTTCCTTTTGTGACTGTCTTTTTAAAAATATGTTATTTATTTATTTTTAGAGAAGGGGGAGGGAGGGAGGGAGGAGAGAGGGAGAGAAACATCAACGTGTGGTTGCCTCTCGTGTGCCCCTAACTGGGGACCTGGCCCACAACCCAGGCATGTGCCCCGACTGGGAATCGAACCAGTGACCCTTGGGTTCAAAGGGCAGCACTCAACCCACTGAGCCACATCAGCCAGGGTCTTTTGTGATTGTCTTTGAACTAGAAAATAAACTGAATAAAAACAAAGATTTAGGTCTTTATTTACTGCTACAACCCCAAAGCATCAGGAACAGAGCACATGATAAATGCTTATTAAACATATATATTTTTGAGGGGAAAGGGTTAATTTTTCAACATTTTTAGTTTTCATTAAAGTCAATCACCTTTTCTGCTATGGTTTCTGACTTTAAGACATATTTAGAAAGATCTTCTCACTTCAAGAATATTTATTTTAACTGTAGTTAAAAAAACTTTTTTAATTAAAAAATATTTTTTTGCATTTAAATTAAATAAATTTTATTTATTTATTTATTTTGTTGTGCCACTTATTTATTCATTCATTGGTTGATTCTTTGTATGTCCTCTGACCATAAATGGCACCCGCAGCCTTGGCATATTGAGATCCACACACTAACCAACTGAGCTGCCCAGCCAGGGCCCAAAGCCATATTCTTTCAGACTACATGAACCCAGAGGTTCCAAAGGTAGGTTTTGTGTGTGTCTGTGTGTGTGTGTGTGTTCATTCATTAGTTGATGTTGCTGGAAAACTTTCAATTGCCCTGGTTTGAGTGTCAAAGGTAGTGACGTGCAAGTTTCATCTCAGAAATAAAGTACATGTATAATTCTGTAAGTGACCTGCCATAGTCGCTCTCCCTGAGTTCAAGATTGCGCTGGTTCTTTGATCTGTCCCTTAAAGCCTCTTAAACTGTGTTGGTTTGTAGATAGCAAACTTAGGCACAGAATTGACTCTCTGTGATTTGCTAAGGTTGTCTCCCAGATTGAAGTAAATTCTTCATAGAATTTACTAGGGGAGAGGGAGAAAGAACAATGTTAATTTTGGTTTGCTATCTTTATGGGAAGTCTGGCATCCAATTTTCCCAAAAAGATGTGTGTGAGAAATTCTGCACTTTGTACAGAAACCTAGGGTGAGACCGGTGTGGTGCAGCCATGGCAGCGAGTGCTCGAGCTTCCTGTGCAGCCAAGTTAGGCTAGACCGGCTCTCAGACCTTTTCATCTCAGAACCCCTTCCCATTCAAAAAAAGTTAAAGAGCATTTTGGCTCACGTGGATTATATCTGTTCCTATTTACCATGTTAGAAATTAAAACTGAAAAATTTCTTCAATATTTCATTAATTCCTTTTTTTTTTAAGATTTTATGTATGTATGTATGTATGTATTTATTTATTTATTTATTTTTAGACAGAGGAGAAGGGAGGGAGAAAGAGAGGGAGAAGAACATTGATGTGTGGTTGCCTCTTGCGCACCCTCTCCTGGGGACCTGGCCCACAACCCAGGCATGTGCCCTGACTGCGAATCAAACTGGCGACGCTTTGGTTCACAGCCGGCACTCAGTCCACTGAACCACACTAGCCAGGGCACAAAAAGCACATGTTAATGAGTGATACCATTTAACTTTTTTTTTGCATTTAACTTTTCACATCTGTTTGGAATTAATGATGTGTGAAGTATGATTCTGATTTCACCGATGAATTTTCTCTCTTCACACTAGTTTCTGGCCATCACCATTCTTCTTTCTGTCTCTCTGAATCCATTCCCCATATAAGTGGAATCATACAATAGTTTTCCATTTATGGCTGGTTTATTTTACTTAGCATAATATCCTCAAGGTTTATCTATGTTCTGCCATGTGTCAAAATTTCTTTACTTTTCAAAAATTTAACCTTTATTGTACTTTTTCCCATTACTATTTAGTCCCCTGAATAATATTTCATTATGCATAATTTTTTAATGTACTTATCCATGAATGGACACTTAGTTTGTTTCTACTTTTTAACTATTCTGAATAATGCTGCCATGAATATGGGTGTACGAATATCTCCTTGAGATCGTGCATTTTCATTCTTTGGAGTATATACCTAGAGGTGTAATTGGTAGATAATATGACAGCTCTATTTTTAAGTTTTGAGCAACTGCCATATCATTTTCCATAGCAGCTGCACTTTCTTACATGCCCATCATCAGTGAACACGGATTCTAATTTCTCCACATCTTCACCAACACTTGTTATTTAATGTGGTTTTTGTTTTGCTTTGTTTTTTTACAATAGCAACCATCCTAATGGCAGTGAGGTGGTATCTCATAGTGATTCTGATTTGCATTTTCCTAGATGATTAATAATGTTGTGCATATTTTCATATGCTTGTTGGCCATTTGTATGTATATTCTTTGAGAAAATGTCTATTCAATATGTTTTTTCTCTATTTTAAAATCAGGTTGTTTGGTGTTTTTTCTTTTGTCTAACCATTGAATTTTTAATGCTTGGAATTTCAATCTTTAACAAAGTGAAGTGAAACAATAGAAAGAATAAGAAGAATGTGTGGTAAGGAGGGTTGGAGGAAGAGATTTCTGATCAGGATCTTCTTTCCCTGTCTCGGTTTTCATTCAGCTGTCCAAGCAGTGTCTGCTTTCCTCTGCTCCTCCCTCAGCCCAGAGACTTGAAATTCCCATTACTTTTGTGTATCTATCTCCGGAAGGGAGCAGGGTAAATTAGGTTCTCCCAGGCTCCTTCGTAGATGTGAGAACCACATCTACGTGGATGTGGTCTACGTGGTTTAGCAGTTAGCTCGCGTGGGTGAGGAGCGTCCTCTGGTGGCAGAAGTGAGAATGTATCCAGACTTCCAACAATTCTTTTCCTCCCTCCCTCCTTCTCTCCCTTCCTCCCTCCCCCCTCCCTCCCTTCTTCCCTCCTTCCTTCTTTTTTTGCTTATGCTATTAGTTGTTCCTGCTTCTTCTCCCTTTTTCCACCTTCACTCACTCCACCCTCTCCTCTCCCTCAGCCAATCCCCATGTCATCATCCATGTTCCTGGGTCATGCATGTATATTCTTTGGTTAACCCCTTCACCGTCTTTCTTCTAGTCCACCCTTTCCCCTCTGGCATCTGTCAGTCTGTTCCATGTATCTACTCTTAGTTTATTGTGTTCATTAGATTCCATATATAAGTGAAATCATATGGTATTTTTTTTCACTGACTGGTTTATTTTATTTAGCATAGTATTTTCTAGGTCCATCCATACTGTAGGAAAAGGTGAGAGTTCCTTCTTTTTTACTGATATGTAGTATTCCACTGTGTAAAAGTGCCACAGCTTTTTCATCCATTCACCTACTGATGAGCACTTAGGCTGTTTCCAGACCTCAGCTATTGTAAATAGCGCTGCTATGAACATAGGGGTGCTTTTTTTTTTTTTTTTTGTATTTGTGTTTTAAGATTCTTAGAGTATATTACCAGTAGTGGATCTCTGGGTCCACTTCAGGGATACTCCATATTGTTTTGCACAGTGGCTGCACATGACTGCACAAGGTTCCCTTTCTCCACATCTTCTCCATCACTTTTTGTTTGTTGATTTATTGATGGTAGCCAGTCTGACAAGTGTGAGGTGATTATCTCATTGTGGTTTTAATTTGCATCTCTCTGTTGATTAGTGATGTGGAGCATTTTTTCATATGTCCATGGGCACATTGTATGTCCTCAGGCCCTTTGTATGTCCTCTTTCAAGAGGCTGGATGGGGGTAGAGGCAGGATTTAGCGGCACCAACCAGGCTTTTGCTTTTTTTATCCTTGCCTGAGGATAACTTTATTGATTTTAGAGGGATAGGAGGGGAGAGAGAGAAAAATATGGATATGAGAGAGAAACATTGATTGGTTACCTCCTGTACATGCCCCAACCGGGGACTGAACCTGCAAACTAGGTACATGCCCTGACTGGGGATTGAACCCACAATCTTTTGGTATATGGGACAACACTCCAACCAACTGACCCATTGGCCAGGGCACCAGGCTTTCACTTTCTGAGACTCTCTACAGCTCAGTGGGCACTGAAGTGCTTCCTCACCCTACTCAGTTTTGGGGGTGCCAGGCCAGAGCTAGCAGGAAGAGCTCCCCATGTTGTGTTCACAGGGGCTCCAGAGTGTCTCATGCCCCCAAGCAGGATTTCCCTTACAGAACCCCCAAAATTCCCCATTTATGGAATCCCTAGGACCCATTTTTGGTAACCTTGTCCTTTCTGGTTTCAGTTCTGGAATATACATCCCTCTGTGTAAGCCCAGCCCTCATGGCCTCCTTGACCTGCAGAACATCTAAGGCAGTACCTGGTTTGAGTTTCCCAGCTCTGGTTAAGCAGCCTGAGTGGCCCAAATGTCTTTCCTCTGTAGCTTTGCCTTCATCTCAAACACTGTGGGCCTCCTGCCCACTGCGGCTCTGGGGTCCAGTTTTGCTTTGTGGCTTTTCTTTCCTATCTGCCCTGAAACAAGCCCTCAGATCTTTCACATCAGAGTTCACTGCAAAACTCAGCAGGGACATAAGCAATGGGTAGGTAGTGTTACCACACTAAAGGGGTTTGTTTGCCTGTGCACATCAAAGCCCAATAAAACATGAACAAAAGGAGGGAGCATTTGAGATCTGACTCCACAGCATATCTCATCAGTTTGGCTCAAATAAACTTTTTTTTTAAAGAGTTTATTTATTTATTTTTAGAGAGAGGGGAAGGGAGGGAGAAAGAGAGGAAGAGAAACATCAATGTGTGGTTGCCTCTCACATGCCCCCTTCTAGGGACCTGGCCTGCAACCGAGGCATGTGCCCTGACTGGGAATCAAACCAGCAACTCTTTGGTTCACAGGCCAAGTCCCCAGTAGGGAGCCATGCCAGCAGGGTTCAAATAAACTTTTATAAAAATTCAAAAGAGAGAGAGACAGACAGACAGACATGAACAGGAATTTGCAGCAAAAAAAGTAAAGGTTTATTTAAGGAAATGGCACCAAATCCGGAAGCACAGGTGAACTAGTGCGCTAAAACCTGGCACCCTGATGTCTTCTAGGGGATGGGTTATATAGGAGACTGAGGGAGTCAGGGTCATGGTCTCTACTAATTGGTCGACTCTAGGGTTAGGGGTGGTTGATCAGTGCATCTGGCCTGATGTCAGCCATAGCATCGCTCTGCCTGGTTTCACAAGGGGGTGGTTGTCGGGGTGGTTCTGCTTTTCTGGGCCTGGAGCTAAAAGCAGCTGAGGCCTAGTTTGACTGAAACTCTATCTCTGTGGTCAATAGGCCTGAGGCTTTGTTTCTGCGATTATGTGATGCTGATGGATCAGAACCTCATCGTCCTGAGGGCTTGATGATTAAGGGAGTGGACATGTGAGGGAGAGGGAGGAGGGTGGGTCAGGGCACTGGATGCTGCCAGTTTGAATCAAAAGGAAAAGAAAGGAGTAAAGGTCACATTAAAGAGATGACGTCCTATCTGATTCTTCCTGGAAAAACAAACAAACAAATAAATAAATAAATAAATAAAGAGATGATGTTTCTATGCAGTTGCAATAACAATTTAACAGCTGAAGCTCTGGTATCTTGTTCTCATTGGCGTACAAACTACTTTTCTCCCAATGCCCCTCCTCTCTCAGAAGCTCCATGGACCTGCTCTTCTTCCTTCTAATTCCTTCTAATTCCAGCCCTGCCATTTCTCATGTAGAAAAAAATTTCAGTGGAAAGTGAGGCATTGTCTACACTCTAGAGAACATTCCTCTGGGTTTTCTAGTTCCAGTTCTCTGTAAAGTGCAGATAACTAATCGCAGCATAGAAATAATTCTTGTCTGAAGACATGGAAACTCTGTGAACTGACTTTCTTCCCTGCCCACCCACTTTATGGAAAAACTAGCTACACTTACATCTGTACATCCATGTCAATATTCCTGAGCTATACATGTGCCTGTCCTTTGGATTGTCTTTTAAACCTATTATAACATTTGGCTGCCTCCCTCATTCATTAGAGTAGGAGAAAAGCTTTAACAGGTGCTCCTTTTTATATCTGCACAAGAGTCATGATTTTACCTCTTGTTGAAAATTATGCTTTGACACTAAACCAGGTAGTTGCCTGTCCCCAGAAAAGCCCAGCTTTCCAGCACTGACATGCAAAGGAGCCCACTTTCAGGGCAACAACCAGGGTGACCTGGCTCCCTTTCATTGCTCTTTGGCCTCTGGGGAAGGCCTCACCTCTGTGTCCTGGTGACCATGGGTGGGAGGAAGCTTGCTCTGAAGATTTCTGAATTGTTTAGTTTCAGAACAGTTCAATACAGCTCAGGAGCGCAGCCGTCCTTGCACTTGCTGGGACATTAAATGGTTGGCTTTGGAAGAATGTATAAAAGCTTTTACTCTTTTTCAAGAAAACACTGCTACCAGTGGCTGGGGAGTGGGGAATGGGGAGCTCAGCATTTAATGAGGACAGAGGTGCAGTTTGGGAAGACCAAAACATTCTAGAGATAGATGGTGGTGACGGCTGTATGACAGTGTGAACGTCCCGTCCTTAATGCCACTCGAGCTGCACACTTAAAAATGGTTAAAATAGTAAAACTTTATGATGTATATACATTTTACCAATAAAGAGAGACAGAGAGGGGCAGAGAGAGAGGGAGATGCTAATTTGAATACTTTTCTGGGTGGGCCCTATGGGAAAAGCTGAAATTCACAGCTTCTCAGAAACTGAAATTCTGTGTGTGTGTGTGTGTGTGTGTGTGTGTGTGTGTGTGTGTGTGTGTGTTTTAAAAATAAACCTTCCTCCTCCCACCCCACACCCTTAGTTCTCAGCCAATCAGCAATGACTATACTCTTCCGTCTAGAAGGCTCTAAGGAACGGAATGGAGGAGATAAAAAGAAGGAGCTAATAGTGTTGGGAAGGCCAGCCTGTCAATATTTTACTTGTTATTATTCTGAAAAGATTGTTTTTGGTAGCAAATGACAGACGCCTTCCTTGAGCTGGCTTAGCCACAAATGGGAAGACATTGGAAGGATCCTGGAGGTGCTGGAGGAAGCATTAGTTTCCTGTTGCTGCTGTAGCAAATTACTGCAAATTCAGTGCCTTAAAACAACACAAATTTAATTTCTTACATCCCTGGGCATCAGAAGTCTAAAATGGATTGGCAGGGCTGGTTCCTTCTAGAGGCTCTAGGGGAGAATCTATTGCCTTGCCTTTTTCAGCTCCTGGAGGCGGCCAGCATCCCTTGGCTCATGGCCCCTCCTTCTATCCCTCCACCTTCTTGCTTCCGTGGTCACTGCACTTACTACTGACTCTGGCCCTCTTGCCTCCTCTTGGGAGGACCTTTGTAATTATCTTGGGACCACCTGGATCATTCAGGATAACCTCTGCATCTCAGAGACATTAGCCACATCTGCGAAGTCCTTTTGCCCGCATAAGGTAACATATGCATGGGTTCTGGGGATTAGGGAGCTTTCTGTGAAAACATGCAGGTAAGGAAAGGACTACTAATGCTCCCCATACCCTCTCGTAGGGATGTTCACCCTCAAGAATGGGGAGAGGTGGACCCCTTTTCCACGCAACAGATGGCTGCCTCCTGCCTAGCCACACCCAACTATCTCCAAGCAGACCTTGCATCTGGGCCAGGAAGCTCCCACCTCAGTGACTCGGGGCAGAGATGGGATGGAGAGGAGCTGCAATGCCTGCTTCACTGTTGCTGTTGGGGGATGAACAGAGTGACCACAGTGGGCTTCCTGATAGCCCCCAATTCCACCTGGGTGCTTTGGCCTGCCACACCCCTCTCAGAGCCCTTCAAAGAGTTCTTGTCTGTGATTCACAAACACACCCACACTCCTCAGATGGTAAAAAGAAGACAGTTTAAATCTCTAGAAATCCCACTAACTCAGAGGTAACCACTGTTAACATATTAATGTATATCTTTCCTGACATAGATTTAAGCATACACCTTTACCAAATTGTTATACTAGCTGCTTTATAATCTGCTTCATTCACTCAATAGTATGTTGTGATCACTTTTCTCTGGCAATAAATGTAGAATTACCTCTCCATTTCTAGTGGTTTCATAGTATTGCATAGAATAACATAATTAGGACACAACTGACTACCAAGTCACTTTTAACTGGTACTATAAACAATAGTACCATGAACCTCTTTGCTATTTGTCTAGGTATCTCCTTAAGGTAAATTTCTAAATATGGAACTGCTGAGTCAAAGCTATACTTATTTACACTTGGGCATTATTGTGGGTTAAATTATGTTCTTCCCCCCTCCCAAAAGGCATGTTGAAGTCTTAACCGCTAGTATTATCCATATTTTCTTTTGGTATGTCTATGATTTTACATTTTATTGTTTTCTTTTGTTTTAAAAAAGATTTATTTACTTTTAGAGAGGGGAAGGGAAGGAGAAAGAGAGTGAGAGAAACATCAGTGTGTGGTTGCCTTTCACACGCCCCCTACTAGGGACCTGGCCCACAACCCAGGCATGTGCCCTGACCGGGCATCAAACTGGTAACCCTTTGGTTCTCAGCCTGTGCTCAATCCACTGAGCGACACCAGCTGGGGTAGATTTTATATTTTAAAGTTAATTTTTTGCTATACCTGGAATGTGTTTTCCTGCCAGAAGTGAGATTGGAATCTAGGTAGGTAGTTTTTCAAAGTGACTAGACAGTACCATGAAATAAATGACACATGTTTTTCATGCTGACCTTAAATGCCACCATTGTCATATTCTAAATTCCCAATTGTACTGGGTGCTACTTCTGGACTCTCTCTCGAGATCATTGTTGCGATTAGCCTAACTAGTCATTTACTCTTCTTTATTCCAACTGGGAAAGCACCAAAAATGACCACCAGAGGGCGCCTTCCATTGTCCTTGACCCCCTCCAGGTCGTCTAGCTGTCCCACCCTGCAGGCTCCATTTCAGTTATGCACAAAGGCCAAACAGGACACCCTAACTTCCTGACTTCCTCTTCTGGTGAAAGGACAATAGTGTAGGTGACAGGAAGTGGGCAGGTCCACATGCCCTGGTGTGGGCCTCCCTCTTGCCAACACATACAGTCCCAGTCAACCGAGACAGGGCCACCAGCTGTTCTCAAAGCACTCTGGCTTGGTTTATCAAATTGTCTCCACTAGGTGAGCTCCTACACCTCCTTCTCTGCCCAGTTCAAACGCTACTACTGGGACCCTCTTGGTCCTCCTACTTTTCTGTCTGTGCTCCCTCAGCACCAGCATTCATTGCTTTCTGTAGCAATTGCTTACGTGCCCTTCTGACCTGGAGAACGTGTGCTCCACCAGGGACCAGGGCTTGCTCAGCTCCAACAGGAGACTTGTGAGCAGAGGGCCTGGCACATGGTGAAGGCCACTGAACTTCGCCTGCATTGTAGTATGTCTTCACCTGCCTCCTACACCTTGGGAGGCTTCCTTGAGGGCAGGTGCTGTATCTGATTCTTCTTTCTGGCCCTCACACTGCCCAGCACAGGGTCTGGCAAAGCAGGCCCTCAGATTCGCTGCAGTAAAGCAACTTTTGGTGTGTGTAACTCACTTTTGTCTGTGGATGTCTTTTTTCAGCTAGCACGTATCTATCAGGCATTTTCTGTTGTGCCTGGACTGTGCTGGGTGCCTTGGAGGGAGGGAAGTTGAGGAAGCGCCCTGTTCCAGCCGGAGAGCAGACAATCACAGATGAGAGATTCCACGACCGGCCCCATCGCCGGAGCTGCTTCATGTTTATCAGTCCACTCTTTCATTTTACAAATGAGAAAACTGAGGCTCACGCAGGGAAAGGGTTCATGTTGGGAGTTGTTAGCAGACTGACCTTGGAATTCTGATCTCTGACACCCCAGGCTTGGACTTGCTCTGCCAGGTGCACTGTGGAAGCAGCAGACCTGTGAAGTCTGCTACATCACAGCTGGATGGGGATGTCCTGAAGGGTTAATGACATCATTTATGAATGAATCAGTGGAACATAAGCCAAAGAGTGGCTGCTTTAGTAGCACAGGATGAGCTCTACCCACAGAAGCATTTATTTACTTCTTGAAAGCTCATTTAAAATTTGCTTTTAGGGAGGTTTTTGAGCAGCCACCCTTTAGATGGACCCTAATGAGAAGCAGCACAGACTGCAAATGAACGGAGCTGGGTTCAGAGTCCTTCCCTGGCTGTGCAGAGTTGATTCAGAATATCACCACCCAGAGTGTCAGTGTTCCCACCTGTAACATGGAGATGATCATCTTCCAGGCAAGAGGAGGAATGGAAAACCCTGGTGTCAGGCCCTGGCCCCCAGCAGGGGCTCAGCCACAGGCTCCCCAGTTCTGTGGCCTGCGGCCCATTGCATTTGTCTCATCTCAATGCCAAGTCCAGTGATGTCCTGCTGGGAGCTTGGAATCGGCCGTGGTGGGAGTAGATACATCATGGAACTTAGCAAACACTACCAACCAGGAAGCTTTTTGTTTCCCAAGACATTTCCGAGACATCCCAGGGTGTCATCATTATTACTGAGAACAATAACTTGTGAACTCCAGGCAGACCCCATGCACACAGTCAGGCTATTAGTGCTGACACGGCTGCTCGTCTGCATCAGAGTGGTCAGCTCAACAGAATGGTTGATCGGTGACCTTGTGGGTGACAGGCCCCATTCAGAGGCTGTCGGCCTCGCTGGAAACTGTCTTGTTGAGCTGTGGGGAGAAACCCAATTCAGTCAAAATTTCTGGATGCCACCTGTTATGTACCCTCAGGAACAGGAGAACTTCCCTCTCTTCTCCTGGCAGAAGCCGGGTCAGTGGCTCCAGGGCTCCGTGGGCTTTGTGCGAGCTGCTCTCCGTGTGGGAAGGAGTGCCAGTCACAGGCGAGCTGGGTGCTTACCCAGGTCTGCCTCTGGGTGGGAGTCAGGGTCCTCTCCTCCGGAGCTCCCAGAATGCTCAGGGCAGGCACGGCTATGCGGACACCCCTGTCCCCCCACCCGGGGCCTGACCCCTCCTGGCTAAGACAGGCTCCTGGAGGGGTCATGGGGGCATCAAGAAGACTCTGGCTCCAGGAAAGCCTCAGGAGTCAGAGTCCCTGGAAGAATGGATGGCCTGGTGAGGGTGCTGGGGCCTTTCCCAGGGGGCTGAGCCGAAAGAGGAAGTGTGGTCAGGCCTTGGCACTCGCTGCTCTGGGGCAGGTGGGAGGCCTGTGGGTGAGGAACGCCTCTTGTCTGCTGTGCCTGAGTTAGGGCACTCAGGACACCACCATCCCCTCAGCCGCTCACATCTGAACTTGCTTATGACCCAGGTAAGCATCTGGGCCTGTGTTGTGTGAGTGACCATCCAGGGTTGGCCTGGGGGTTGTGGCTGGTGCCTCTATAAGACCACTGGGTGGGGTTGGAGAGACACTGGTCTTGAAGAACCCACTGTGCTTGTCACTGGCTGAGTGACCTCAGAATCACTGTGCCCCTGTCGGCACCTCCATTTCCTCCTGTGTATGTGCATTGGGGTGATGAAGAAGCCCATGTGTCAGGTTCAAATGACAACAACTTGGAGTGAGGTTGTTACCTCCCAGGATGCTGCTGGGAGTTTTGGTAGCTGAGAGCCCTGAGGGGTTGGTGTGGAGGGTGGTGTGGAGGCATCCACTGTGAGAACTTTGGGCTGTTGGATGAAAACCCTGCACCACCACCAGCCTAGGTACCTTTGTCACTGTGCCTCTGGTGCTCAGGGATTTATCTGGAAGGCATCCTGCCTTCCAGAGGCCTCAGGATCCAGGTGTGTTGGGTTGGGGTCAGATCTCCATTTTGTTACCTGCTCTCGCCCTCTGGAAAATTACTGTGCAGGAGACCTGAGTTCAGCTCTGTTGCTTCCACTTCCACCTTCCCACGCATTACTCATCCTAAAACCACTCCCTTCCCTGCCCTTTGCACGCAGTGACCTCTGAGGGAGCGTTGAAAATGGACATTGATGAGCCTGCAGAAGACAAGGTTTGGGAGCTTCTTTTTATTTTTATCTTTTAAGGATCTTCCCCTGCCCTGCCTCTGAGAGTTGGAAAACTACAGACAAGTACAGAAACAGTGGTCCTAAATTTCACTGCCTCACAACAATGGCAGGGAAGAGTTTGGGTTTTGCCTTCTAGTCTTTTTTTCCTAGGTATAGGTATTTTGAAAAGTTTTATTTTGATGTAAATACATTCTAGAAATAGAAATACAAACCTCACCACTGTGGTCAGGGCCCAGGCTTCTATGTCCCCCCCAACCACTTACAACACCGGCATTATTGCCTGGGAACTGAGGGACAGGTTGGGAGTTTTCCTCCATATTCTTAGAACCAAATGCCTAAGAAAAATGAACAAAGAGACAATTTGATTGGACGCAAGGAAAGATTTCTGAGTGGTAGAAATTGGGTGTAAATGTACCAGGAAGCTTGAATGATCTGCCCCTCTGGGACGCTCTGCTAAGGGGGACCAGCATCTCAGAGATACTATGACAGAGACCTGTTTGGGATCAGGGAGCAGAAGCTCTTTTATGGTGTGATACCTAAGTTTTTGAAAATGTGTTTACCTTGTGCTCCACAGTAAGGCCAGGTGATAGAGAAAGAAAGAGGGACCCTGCTCTCCTACACCCAAAAGTCAAAATCGTTTTCCCATGTTCGCTCCCCGTCGCCCCAGCCGCAGGCTCAGGGCACCACGCGTGTACTGATGTGGCTGCAGCACAGACACGCGGTTGTATTCCGCTCCTTCCCTTTTAATAGGTTTCCCAATCGTTCCTTCATGATGTTTTCTTCCTGGTGCTTGATTGCCCAACCTATCCCATCAAGTGACTCTTCCGTCATCTTCTCCTCCAGCGCCCCAGCGTGGGACGGCCAGTCAGCCCCCGTTCGTCTGCACACATGTGTGTGCACTTAGGTTTTACTTCCTTTGGATCACTTCTGAGGCTAGATTTCTAGAAATGATCTTATGGAATCACAGGACAGGAACTATTTTTTAAATGTATCACTATTTGCTTTCAAAAAAAATGTAAGTGAATGTGTACGGCCAAAGGCCATGTAGGAGGATCCGTTTCATCACAGCTTTGCCAGAATAGGATTTTATCTTTTTTTTTTTCCTTTTTGCTAGCAAACAGATGTAGTTTCTAACTGAGGGCAGACAAATGTGCCAGGAGAACAATGAACGAGCATGGCTGAGCATGCACGAACAGAGTCGGGTCCTGTAATGAAACAAGTCCAGCACCAAGATGGGTCTGGGCGTGAAGGTGGGCTGCACACGCTGCCCGCGGAAGGCGGCGGGCGCAGTCGGCACGGCGCTGCGTGGCCAGAGCAGCATGTTCAGCTTGCCCTCTCCTCCTCGGTTCCCTAGGATCAGCCTTTCACAGAAGTGGGAGGGTAGATGGGGGCAGAAGAAAGGCTACACCCCTTTTAATTGCATTGTCCTGCCCTTTCCCAGGCACACTTGGCTTGTAAGTTGCCAGCAACTATTCACATGGCCATTTGTGGTGCTGACCTCAGCCAGGAGGTCAGGCAGGGATAACCGCTCCCCCCCTGCCCTGGCTCCCCAGAGACTGGATAGTGACCATCTGGGAACTAGAGGTGAATTCAGGCAAGAAATGCTCAGACTGACCTGCAAGTATTAACTGAAATATCATCTCCAGTCTCCCAGGCCCTTGGGATCTAGGTTGAGACCAACCCAAACCCTCATCTTATGCTCTGCTGAAGTCCAAAGCACTCCCGAGACTGCTGTGGGGTCCTCAGGAGGCCACCCCTTTCTGATGGCTCCGAGCCTGCGCGTGAGCCTCTGTCCCATGCCGCACTGACCAAGGGGTAAACTCAGCTCTCTTCTTGGTTCCCTACACCCAAAACAAAATGGCTCACCGAAGCATTGGCGGATACAATAGATTTCACTAAAGACTGGGCAGGGGGCCACGGGGGAGAGGTTTCTAAGGCAGTAATTCGAACAACAGCTCTGTTCTTAAAATGCCATGGCCACTCCATCCCTGAGCACCTGCCACCAGTTGCCTCACCCACTTTTGTACTGCACAGCTGGCTCCCTGCCCTCCCCTCCTCTCACTCCTTCCCCTCTCCTCCCCCAGAACTCTAGGTTCCCCCGACCCAGTACACAGAGGAATTCAATCTTCTCCAGTTCCTACCAGCCAACTTCAATCCCGGGCCAGCCAGCTAAGTACTTTAAAGGCAGCTCATTCTATTTTTTACTTCTATTTTTAAAATGAGGTATAAATAAAACGCACAGGTTTTAAACGTGCAGTTCAATACATTTGACAATTGTGTATGCTCTGTAACCACTGCCCAAAATAAGTTGTAGAATATTTCCATCACCCCAGAAAGTACCCTTGTGCCCCCTTCCAATCACACCCCTTCCTCCCCCATTGCAGCCACTGTTCCGAGTTCTACCACAATCACGTCGTTGAGTCTGTGCTTGAACTTCCTATACAGAGAAGCACACAGGCTGTGCTCTTTTACCTCTGGCTTCTTTCACTTAATGTTTCCAGGGTTCATATACATTGTTGTGTGTATTGGAAATTTGTTTTTAAAATTTCTAGGTAGCATTTTTTAAAAGATTTTATTTATTTATTTTTAGAGAGGGGAAGGGAGGGAGAAAGAGAGGGAGAGAAACGTCAATGTGTGGTTTCCTCTCGTGTGTCCTGAGGACCTGGCCTGCAACCCAGGCATGTGCCCTGACTGGGAATCGAACAGGTGATCCTTTGGTTCCCGGTCCAGCACTCAATCCACTGAGGCACACCAGCCAAGGTTCTAGGTAGCATTTTATTGTGTGAATATACCAGCCATTTTATCCATTTTCCTGTTGAATTCCATTTTGTTTTCATAGTTTCATATTCTTTGAGTAAGTACAACTTGCCCAGATGGTTGATATTAAGAATAAAAGTGTGAGCAGGACTGAAGGGAGAAAATTTCAGTGGGGAGGTGGGTAGAAAAAGAGGGGGAAAAGCTGACATTTTAATAATACATTCTACTTACCCCAATATATTTAAAATATTATCATTTCAATATGTAATCGATGTAAGCATTTAATAATGAGACTTTTTTACATTCCTCTTTCCACACTACATCTTTGAAATCTAGTGTGCATTTCACACTTACAACTCAGCTCCAACTTGCCACCTCCAAGTGCTCAATAGAATAGCCTCATGGGGCCAGCGGCGGCTGTCTTGGTCAGTGCAGGCTTCAGCTGAGGAGATGAGTGTCCAAGGCCACTCCTCAGACTCAGTCCTCAGAAGCAAGGAGCTGGATTAGAATTTAGACCTCCCCAGCTTCTTGCTGAGCTGTTTGCAAGTCTGCCTCCTTCTACAGACACTTTTTTGAGGCCTCTTCCAGCTCCAACTTTCTGAAACTCGAGTCCCTCCCCCACACACGTTCTACTTCCACCTTTTAGGACTCATGGCTATTTCAGATCATTTATTCTTCATGAGGAAAATTCAGGTTTTTCAGCATGCAGGACACAGCCAGCAGTGGGCTGTGGAATAAATCTGGAGGCTCACGCTCAGTACTCTTGTTGATGAGATCGGCTGAAATAGTTGAGAAGAGGTTGGCGTGCCTCATGTGTCATGAAGACATTTGAAGAAATTTGTTTCATTTGTGTGACTATATGAGAAGCTGCAACATGGTAAGCTCTATGTCTTGCTCTGAGGATCTTGCTTGGAAAAAAAAACAAGTGCTAAATAAACCCACAGTCTCTCAGTCTCTGGAATTCCCGGCAATGGACAGTGAGTATGATTTCTGTCACCAACTCCCCAGAAGTGCCTTTTGGGGAAGTGAGACTTGGGGCTGGGATGGCTGCTGCTCTGAGCCATGCTCCCACTCATACCCCACTCAGAATTGCAACAGGCTCACGGACAGCGGTGTCTGAGGTTCCCAAGGAATGGGGAGAGATAAGACTGAGGCTGGAACTCCCTGCTCCAGTGCCTGCGTGGCCTGTGCTTCCCAGTCAGCTGTTCGTTGCCAGCAGTAGGTGGCAGACGGATGTCAGGGAGCCTGCCTAAGGTCGTGTGTCCAGGTGAGGTGGTTTGGAATTAGAATTTCAGACCTTGGATCCAAGCTGCCTACACCCTGCATTGTTGTGGGGGAGGTCCGCCAGAGTCAGGGGAAGGGGCCAGGGCATCATTTGTGCCCATAGCCACAGACATGTATGGAGCACCCACCATATTCCAGGTGATGCTCTAGGCACTGGAAACAACATGAAAGAGAAGGGTGAGGCCCTTGCTCTCACAGAGTTTACAGGCCAGTGTGGGAGACAGACAGTGAACAAATAAACCGAGAGACAGCCATCCCAGTAAGAGCATGTGGGCTCAGTTGGAGGGGAAAAAATGCCTTTTGTGTATTGATTGTAACATAATGGTGGAGTGTGTGTGTCTGCCTCCCACCCCTCCCCACCCAGCACCCTTCTTTGGAGGGAATAGGAGCTTCTAGATGTAAGGGTAAAGGAGGGAGAACAAAAGGGAGAGGAAGATCAATGTGTGGTTGCTTCACAAGCGGCCCCCACTGGGGACCTGGCCTACACTCCAGGCATGTGCCCTGACTGGGAATCAAACCAGCATCCCTTTGGTTTGCAGCCCGCGCTCAGTCCACTGAGCTACACCAGCCAGGCACGGTTCCCTGTTAAACACTCACTCTTCCACCTGGGCCTGCAAGTGTGCCTCCTCTGCTCCTCAGATCTGCTCCTGCTCTCATCTGTCCCTTCATGTCGTTCTTCCCCCTGGAGCCTTCACAGTTTACTGAAGTCTCTCGTAAATATACAACCTTTCCCCACCCTCAGTTTCCTCCCTTCTTGAAATTCAGGCTTCTCTTGCCTCCTGGGCTTTGTTGACAGTCAGGGAGATCCCAGAGACTGGATCTGTCCTGAGGGCAGGATGGTGGAGGAGAAATTGGGGAGAGAGTAGGGGCACCGAGCTCCTGAGCAGGGAGCAACTGTGAAGTAGGGAGGGGATGACACCCAGGAGGATAATGCCAGGACACCGGGGTCTTCCTGGTACTCTTTGGTCCTTTAGGAATGTCATTCCTGACTTGTACTTGGTTACAACCATATTCCAAGGACTTTGGATAAAATTCTAGATGCCCCTCCCTGCTCCTGCCAATGCCCTAAGGAAGGAAACCAGAAATCCAACAAAGTCTTTCACATCCTAGTAAAAGTCAGTTTCTCTTCCTCAGCATCTGGCACATCAGGCAAATGAGGGGAAGTGGAGAGGGGAGGGAGCATGGAACTTTGCTCTGGAGAGAAATGGCTTGATAATGATGAAATTCCAGGTACTGTGTGACAAGCAGACAGGAAATGCATTTGGGTTGAGGAGTCTTTTTTAACGCCTTTCACTCCACCCAGCAACTGCTGCTACTGCTTCTAACTGTTGTGGGGAACAAGCCTCCAGCTTCCTCAATTGCCCCAGCTGATGCAGTGTTCTTCCCAAGCCTGAGAACCACCGGGAGTGCTTCTCATAAATGCTGATACGTAAGTCCCACACCATACCTAGAAATCAGGGCTGGGAGTGGAGTAGGGACGTAGGACCCTGGAGTCTGCATTTTAATACTTCTCCCAAGGCCTGGCTTTGATGGTCACCAGCTAGGGCTCTAGAGTCAGAAAGATCTGGGTTTGGCTTTTGATTTTTCTGCTCGCTAGCTCTACAACCTTAGAAAAGTTATTGAGCTCTTGTAAGCCTCTACTTTCTTTTTAAAAAAATATATGTTATTGATTTTGCTATTACAGTTGTCCCAATTTTTCCCTTTTGCCCCCCTCCTCCCAGTTCACCCCCATTCTCTCCAGCAATCTCCATTCCCCCCCTTAGTTCATGTCCATGGGTTCTTTGGCTTCACACTTCCTACACTATTCTTAACATCCCCCCCATCTATTTTGTACCTATCAATTATGCTTCTTAATCGCTGTACCTTTTCCCCATTATCACCCTTTCCCCTCCCAGCTGATAGCCCTTCCAGTGATCTCTGTATCTATGATTCTGTTTCTGTTCTTCTTGTTTCTTTAGTTTGTTTTTAGATTCAGTTGTTGATAGCTGAGAATTTATTGCCATTTTAATGTTCATAGTTTTGATCTTCATCTTTTTCTTAAATAAGTCTCTTAACATTTCATGTAATAATGACTTGGTGATGATAAACTCCTTTAGCTTTACCTTGTCTGGGAAGTACTTTATCTGCCCTTCCTTTCTAAATGACAGCTTTGCTGGATAGAGTAATCTACGATGTAGGACCTTGCCTTTCATCCCTTTGAATACTTTTTACCAATCCCTTCTAGCCTGTAAAGTTTCTTTTGAGAAATCAGCTGACAGTCTTATGGGAACTTTGTAGGTAACTCCCTGCTTTTCTCTTGTTGCTCTTAAGATTCTCTCTTTATCTTTAACCTTTGGCATTTTAATTATGATGTGTCTTGGTGTGGTCCTCTTTAGGTACAACTTGTTTGGGATGCTCAGTGCTTCCTGGACTTGCATGTCTATTTCCTTTACCAAATTAGGGAAGGTTTTTTTCTTTACTTTTTCAAATAAATTTTCAATTTCTTGTTTTTTCTCTTCTCTTTCTTCTCTTTCTGGCATCCTTATGATTCCATGAGGATGTTGGTATGTTTGGAGATGTCCCAGAGGCTGCTTAGACTATCCTCGTTTTTTTAATTCTCTTTTGTTCTTACTGTTCTGATTGAATGCTTTTTTCTTCTTTATGTTCTAAATCATTGATTTGATTCTCAGTTTCATCCCCTCCACTGTTGGTTCCCTATAGATTTTTCTTTATTTCCCTTAATGTAATCTTTATTTCTGCCTCAATCTTTTTTATGCCATTGAATTACCCAATGAGTTCCTGGAGCAACCTGATAACTAGTGTTTTGAACTCTGCATCTGATAGGTTGCTTATCTTCATTTCATTTAATTCTTTTTCTGGGCGGTTGTTCTGTTCTTTCAACTGGACCGTATTTCTTTGTCTCCTAGTTTTGACAGGCTCCCTGTGTTTGTTTCTATGTATTAGGTAGACCTGCTTTCCTTCCCTGTCTTTGTAGCATGGCCCGTCTGGATGAATGTGGCTTCTTAAAATCCTTGGTTGTTGGACTTCCATACAGCTTGATTATCTGATGGTTCTGGATGATATTTGTTTTGTAGTACAGTTATAATTTTTTCTATAGTTGTGCAAGGAGGTGTACCTACACTTCCATCTTGACTGAAAGTCTTAAGCCTCTATTTTCTTATTTGTAAAATGGGATAATAATTATGATCTGCCTTATAGAGGCTTTGTGAGGATTAAATGAAATGGCGCATGCCACTAACTACGAGTGCTTAGAACTCATGGCAAGTTAGCCTATGATGCATGTTACTTTTGTAAAGTGCATTTCCATATTGAGGTTCTTATTATATGAGACAAGTCGTAGCTAAAAGCTGAAGTCTTGCCAATATTGGAAGTTCTTGAATGAGGGTTCTGCTTTCAGTTCTGTAATGACAAGAAGCTTCTATCAGCCTGGTGTCAGCCTGGCAGAGTAAAGAGAGCACAGACTTTGGAGTGGACGGGTCTGAGCTTCCATCTTAGGTCAGCCAGTCAGTGGCTGTGTTGCCTTTAGCAAATTGCTTAATCTCACTGAGTTCTATTTCTTCATCTGTAAAACAAGGGTAATCATAGCCCCCATTATGTAACAAGGTTATAATAAGGATTTAGTGATAACATGTATGTTAATGGTTCTCAACCTTGGCCTCTTACTAGAATCCATTGGAGAACTTTATTAAAACAAATAATATCTCAGTGGCCAGGCCCCAGCCCAGAATAATGTAATCGGAATCTCTGATGAAGTGCAGATAGCAGCATGGTTTCAAGCTCCACAGGTGATTCCAAGGTTCAGGTAGGGTCGGGAACTTAGGATATCCTTCAGGCTCTTGGCCCAGGGCCTAACACACTCAATGAACCTGACACTAACTGCTAAAGTGTGCTCCCATAGTTCCTCCTATTCCTCCTCTTTCCATTCATGGTGTCCACCAAATGCTCCCCAGTCAACAGAAATGGAGGCGAAGACTTGCAGCTCCCTAACCTCCTCCCGACAGCTTGGATCCCCACAGTTGTACTCAGTCCCTCACCCTCCACTCCCACCCTGTGCTCTAGCACCTGCTGACCTAGGGTTTGGAGTTGGACCAGCTCCGCCTCACACTGGATCTTACCCTCTCTGGTCTGTGCTGAGCAGTGGGCCCCACTATGGCTCATGGGGCCCTGAACTATCTCTGAGTCTGAGTCTTGCCTGGAGAACCTTCCCATGTCAGAGGCATGCAAAACTGCTATCTCTGCAGGGGGAGGATAGGGCCAGGGGCCAAGGAACAGGAGTGGCCTCCAGAAGCTGAAAGGGACAAGGAAGTAGCTTCTCCAGCTGAGCCTCCGGCAGGGCACACAGCCCTGCCACACTTGCCGCATTTTGCTTTTAGCCCAGTGACATTGTGTTGATCTTTGATCTCCAGAGCTGTAAGATAATACGTTTGTGCTTTAAGGAACTGTGTTTATGGTAATTTGTGAGAACGGCCATCAGAAACAAGTATGGTTTGTTTCCAATTGCTACTGCGTGGGCCCCCACCTTGTTCCAACAGGCAGTGGCCTCCCTCAGTGACATTTCAGTCCAATTCCAAAACTTTTAAGTTACTTTTGATTACTAAGCAGACTCATTCTAGCTTTAAAAACTTAGTTGTGCTTCTTTTTTCTATCCTCACTCAAGGACATTTTTTCATTGCTTTATAGAGCGAGAGGAAGGAAGAGAGAGAAACATCGATGTCAGAGAGAGGCATCAATTGGTTGCTTGTTGTACATGCCTGGACCAGGGACAGAACCAGCACCCCAGGCATGTGTCCTGACCAGGAATTAAACCTGTGATCTTTCAGTTATGGGATAATGCTCCAACCAACTGAGCCATACCAGCCAGGGCAGTTGTGCTTTTTTGAAAACTTCAATCTTTGACTCAAAACTCTCTCCCCTTTGCCTCAGTGCAGGGAGTGGTTAGGGGGGGGTGGGGCTGCCTCAGCTCCCTCAGCATCCCTCCCCTGTACCTTCTTCTGTGGTACTGGATAGAGGAGGAAAGACCAGGACAAACACTTCTCCACAGGAAGTCTCCCATCAGTGGGCCATTCCTGCTGAGCTAGATTGCAGTGTTGAGTAAAGACTCTGACCTTTAGCTCTGGAGAGTTTTCTTGTGGACCTTTGAGAGACCCGACTGCATCACTGAGCTGACTGCAGCATCCTCTCAGGCAAACACTTCCTTGCCCTGTGTTCCAGTAGCTCTCAGCCATCCTGCACCCCACAGTCCTACCTACCCCAGGCCTGCCAACATGGGTGGGATGCAGCTTGAACAGCTTTCCAGGGCATGGACTTGACCATGCAGCCACTGCATGCTGCCCACTGGCCGGACTCCCCACCATCACTCCCCAGAGTACCTCTCACCTCTCTGGTGGCACCCTGGCCATTAAACTGTCCTGGTGGAGGACATGCTACTGGGGATGGATGTGATTCTCTTTGGGCCCCCTCTCTCAGCTGCATTCTCCCAAAAAAGACAAGCTCTGCTTGGTTCTGTTGAAAGGTATCTCAGCAGTCCATAGGGGAGAGGGCTATTTCTCTGGCCTTAGAATGGGGGAACTTGAGATGCTTATTCTCAACTGTGGTCCCTGATCATTCATTCTGGGGAATCCCTTGGCTCCTCACGCCACATGCCAGGACCACAGTGAGGCTCCTTTTACACTTGATCTTAGCCAAAAGGCTGAGAAGCAATGTGATGCTCCTTTTGAAGTAAGGTGTCTGCATCCCATTTGGCTTTTTGTTGATGACTTGGGAGCATTATGACTGAAAGCAAGAGAGGAAGCCTCTGTAACATGGAAAGCATCTGCCCTCCTTCTCACCTGGCTGAACTTGGGCAAGTTGTTTGACCTCAGTTTCAGCTCTGCTATGGTTGAAAGAAGTGTGGTGGTGCGGGTGAGCTGAGGGGAGAGATGAGAAAGCCCTTGTGGACTGCTTGGTGCACTGAATATACTCGAAACATCTGATGGAAAATCACATTCACTCAATCTGTAAGAACACAACTGCCAAATATTTATCACTCCGAGTTGTTCTGAAAAGTGACTCATAGTTTCACTTTCTGATGTAATTTCTTTGAACTTGAAATCTGAGCTATGATTTTTCATGGAAGTTACACTATATATGGTTGGTTGACTCTTTTTCAATTTTATAAAACTAAATGTAAATAGTTAAAAAAATATCAAGTAATCCAGAAGGTTTACGGTGGAAAGTTACAGCAGCCCCCACTTCCCTCCTTCCACCCAGTCATGCTCCTCAGATGCACTGGATTTTAACTCTTGTGTCCTGGTATTTACTTCCATAGCTCTAAAGAAGGTGTTTATATTGCTTTGTGGAGAAGTCTTTCAAGAGTAAGACAAAAAGACAAAGAGATAAAAGATAGGAGAGGAACATTAGATAAGGAGACACACTTTTGAATGAGAAAACAAAGGAGAAATGATGGGAAGAATTCTATTTATTGATCTGTCTGTCTGGTTCATCAGAGCTAAGAAGGTGAAAGTCCAAAAAGAATTTTTCAATTATGAATTAAAAGGACATTTTTAAAATGGTCAGATTCCAATTTAGGTTTACTGAACAAAGAGGCTGCCCTCTGCTATGTGGTGACACTTAAGTCCAGCGCCCTTTGACCTCATGGGTCCCTGAAAAACCCACTTTCATAACCCCCATTGAAAGCCAAGTTTCTCATCTCCATGGTTTCCTTTTCACTTTGTTCTTCTTCCTCCCATATCTTTTTTTTTTGTGCATCCTGAAAGGGTGGCCTACAACAAAACCTCGCCTACCACCTGCCTGGGGGATGAGATATCCCTCATCCCTGGTCGCTGGCACTTTGCTCTCTTTAAGTAAATCCTCAGCACATTTTCCAACATGGGTAAATAACAAAAACAATGTTGAGCAAAAAAGGCAGCTGCAGAATGATGAGTACAGAACAGTGCTGGTTATACATGATTGGTCCTGCCCCACATAACTTTATTAATAGACAAAGAGCATTATATTTGATTAAGCCAAACCTTCACTAAGGAAACAAAATTTGGAACTGAATATCCAAATTGTAATATAATTACTTAATAAATAAAGACACTGTGCCAGAAATGCACACTTTTAAATAGTCAGGTTAGGAGGTCTTTGTAGTAATAATGGCCTTAGCAGCAGCCTGACTTTGCCCCTGTTCCTCTGCCACCTGCCTGGGTTCCTGTTGATGTTGTTAATATTACTCAAAAGCATGAATCAGAAATGGCACTGCATCAACACGCATGGGCTAAATGGTGACACAGGAAGCAGATTCTCACATAGCCGGGATATTCCAGGATCTCTAGGCCTCAAGGACCATTTTTACTTTAATATCCAAGGGTATTCACAGAGTACCCATTCCATGAGTGAGGAGAACCCAGACCCTCCCCAGGTCCCCCTGAATTCCTGCAGCCCACTCCCCAATGTCACTTGGAGCCTGGCAGCTGCTCTTCTCTCTGCTTGTCCCTGTGTCACCCCTGGCTTGGAAAACTACTGCACACATATCATTTTTCTACAGGTTCTTGCCATGTAAGTTGTTGTTGTGCCATTTAATTGAACATTTGATGGGAATGGAAGATGACAACAGTTTAAGAGTGAATATTAGACATAACTGTCCTACAAAGGCACTAGTCACTTTCCACTCTTTCTAATGATGCTCCAACTTTATGCTGTCTCCTTTGTTTTTATCTCTCCCCAACTTTATTTACATGTAATTGACATGTCACACTCTGACAAATCACACTGTTGGTTTGATACAGTCCTGTGTTGTAAAATGATTGTCAATGTTGTGTTAGCTAACGCCCCCATCACATCACATAATTACATTTCTTTTTTGTGGGGAGAACACTTAACACTTACTCTCTTCTTGATCTTGCCCTCTGCTACTACTCTCTTCCCAGACTTTCCTGCTGTCTAGTTGACCCACCCTCAGCCCCCAAATTCCTGTTACTTTCTCGTGAAGACTAACTCAGTTTGCTTTGCATCTTCACCTTCCCCCTTCTGACCATGCCTCACTCAAAAACACCTATCAAAGTATTTTTCTAGCCCTCATCTCAAAAAAGCCTCTCAAAATTCTGTCTCTGCATTATGAATTAAGCCTATATTGCCTGTTTGATATAAAAGCAACTGCAATCAGTTTCACTTAAATGGCATTTCCCCTCCTACTATGTGTTTGACAATATAAGAGCAGTGATTACCTCTGTCATTTCTAGAGTACCTAGTCCATTCGTACCTAGTACCTAGTACCTTCACGAATCCCCTATGAAGTCATAGGTGGTGTCACTCCCGTATTGCCGACAAGACACCGAGGCTCAGAGTAGGTTCAGTGGTTTGCCTGCTGCCTTCCAGCTGTTGATTGGCAGGGTTTGACAGCGAACCAGTGCCCGCCTGACTCCTGAGCAGATGTATCCTCACACAACACAGAAGGTAACTGCCCCTGCCACCCCAGGATGCCTTTCACTCACACCTCATTCCTCTATCTCCATTCTCCTCAGGAATCCACTGCAATGGAATGGTGGAAAGACAATTTCTGGATCATCTTAGCTGTGGCCATCATCATAGTCTCTTTGGTCCTGGGCCTCATCATGTGCTGTGTCTGTAGGTGGCTGTTCAGACGAGGTAATAGCCATCTCACCTAGGCAGGTGGAGGGCTGTTTATCAGTGCATTAGGGCTCCTTTAGAGCAAAAAGATTAGTTCTGGGCCTGTATGGGCTGAACTTTGGATTAAGCATCATGCTTTCTGGGTTTCAGTTCGAGCCCTGCTACTAACTTGTATCCCTGAGCCTCAGTTTCCCCAACTGCATAGTGAAGGGAGGGAAGTTAACTGATGTCAAGAGCTCTTCAATCCCAAAGGGATTGGATGAAAGCAGAATATCTTTCAAGGTGTACTGTGCTCCAGTGTTTTCTCTCTTTGTTGTGGCTGCTGATCACAGCATCTTACGTCTGAGACTTGGAATACAGCACAAATTTGTGTAATGTCAAAAGCTGTCTTAATTCCAAACCCATCAAGTTGTATACATTAAATGTGTACAGCTTTTTATATGCCAGTCATACCTCAATAAGTAGCTTTTAAAAATGTCCTGAGGCATAAAGAATAGACTCAATCTACGATCAACCTGTTTGTCCACCATGCTCACGTCCTCTAAGAGCATACTATGAATTCTGGTATTACCCACCTTGGCCAGAGCTTCTTGGCAACCTCAGACATAAATAAGCAGCTATCTGGAGATTAACACTAACTTTAGATTATCTACAAGAGTGTTTTCCATTTTGATATTCCTCTCCAGAGGCATGCAATCCGTGATTCGGTGGTGTGTTTTCTTGAGATCTTATCCCTTTATGTAATAACCTAAACCTGGAGTACCCCTGGGAGTGGTAAATACATGGAGAGGTACAGCCATGTCCCCTGGGCCACCTTGGGTGCCGTCCTGCCTTGATCAAGGTACTGTCCTCCTGCTGCGTCTGGACACAGCCTCAGAATCTGGCTAAGCCAATGCTGGAATGTCAGGGCTGCACAAGAAGTGAAATCTTACTGTCATTCTTCTCAATCTCTTTTTAGAGATAAGAAAATTAAGATGTAGCAGGAGGTGAAGCCTTGGTTGGGATCTTGTAGGGGTTGGTGGCAGGGTTGAGAGCAGAACCCAGGTCCATGGAGCTCCCTGTCTAATATTATTTCCTCTCTACCTCTTGATGGTAATCAGTTTTTTGATAGAAAATGTGTATTTTGGCCCCTATCCATTTGCCTTCTTAAAATGTCCCATTCTAAGACAAAAGCATAACCCTGAACAAAAACGTTACCTATTCTTTTATCTTGATCCACTCTTATTAACAAGCTACTTATAATTAATAAGTTATATGCCCAGCACGTCACAATTTACAAACCGCTTTCCCCATTCTTTACCTCATTTCCTCCCAAGCACACTTTTGCTTATTCATCTCACCAATATTTCTGAGGGCCAGCTATGTGCCTCACATAGTACTAGCAATGAGGAGATAAACACAGCCCGCGTGCTCCTGCCTTCACTGGGTTAGCAAAAGACCCAGGCAGCCTGGGTTAAATTCCAGCTCTGCCAGCGTTTTGCTCTGTGTCCCTAAATCTGCTTCTTCTTGGCGGTTCTTCCAAAAGTCCTGAACCCACGTGGTTTCTGAGGATTTTTAAACTCTAAAATCACAAGTTTTGTTAATTCTTCCTAAGTCAATGTGTTTATCTGTTTCCTTAGGCAAGAAATTGGAAATTGCTAAGCCCTTGAAACAGAAACAAAAAGATGAAGAAATGATGTATGAGTAAGTAGGAGAAATCCTTCTGCTTTTTAATTTTGAGAACCGCCAGTTCACTTCCACTCTTGGGCCTCCACTGCTGTGCGAGCGTGTTAAACGCCCACTTTTCTGTGGCAACAAATGAGATGTCATGTCTGTCAACTCTCCCCACTTTAAGGGGAGAGGTCTCAGGGCTGTGGGGGTGCAGGGTGCCATCTGTCTCTCTCTGCTCTCCAAGTGACCCTCACACCGTCTACTTTGGTAGAGATCACAGGTCGGGCTCTGTGTTCTGGTTCCACCACTGGGGGTGAGCCTAGCCCTTCTTTTCTTCAAATGGGTTAAAAGTATAGTCCTCTAAAAGCTATTGTGCTGAATAGCACAATAGCAGATGATACATCTGCTTTACTTTTGCATTTTGTGATTGTTAGGTCGGAGTCGCTCAAGAAACCGGACAGACACAGCGAGCTAAGGAGAACAGGATTTATTAACAGGGAATAAGAGGGAAAGTGGAGCCAACCCAGGGAGGTTGGGACTCACTTGGCTATTCTTAGGTCAGGGTTTTTAAACACAAAAACCTGCGAAGGATATCAGAGTTTGGCTAGAGCTGGTTGCTGGGTGCAGGCTCATGTTAAAGCTGCATCCTGTTACACTGGATAGGCTGACCCCAGACCCTAATCTACATCTGTTTTTCCTGGGTAGGGTCTGCAAGCAGCTTCCCACGGTGCCATTTTCTAGCCTGGTGATTTTCCATTCCTCCTAGGCCTGCCTAAGTCTGTCAGTGATATCTTCAGGGCTTTATGAGTGCTGTCTGTGTTGGGGGTTCCCAAGCCCACACTTGGGCTGGATGATTCGCTAGGAGGATTCGAAGGACCCAGAAACGTTGTTATATTTATGGTTATGGGCCATTACAGTGCAAGGATACAGACAAAGATCAGCAAAGGAAAAAGGACTATAGGGTGGAGTTCAGGAGAAGCCAGGGGCAAGCTCCCAGGTGTCCTCTCCCAGGAATCATGCAGACTGCAGTTTCTTCTCGCAGCATGAGCCATGACAGCCTGTGCCCACCCAAGAAGCTCACCTGTACCTTGATTGCTAGGGTTTTTATTGGGGATCAGTCAGAGAGGCAGGGAGTGGCCGCATGACTACTTTAGCTACTCAGTCTCTAGCCCCTCCAGAAGCCAAACAGATGCAGCATGACCCGTGGCCCTAGGCAAACACAAGAGGCATTCACCATCAGTCACGTTGTCTGCATAAACTACCTGGCTGCCCAAGGCCCTGAGTACACAAAGTCTCTCTTATCAAGCAGCATATTCCAGGAGCTTAGAGGTTATCTTCCAGCAAATAACTTACATCAGAAAGTACACACAACCTGAAACAAAATCTATACTTTTCTAAAATGAATTTTGTTGGGGCTCAAGGGATCCAGCAAATAATAGGCCTCTTCCCCACCAGTTCTGATCCAATGAGGAGTATGACAAACGTGTCAAGCAGTTAGGTAACCGAAATATCTCCTTTACTGAGAACAAAACCGGCATTGCAGAATGTGCCACCTCTCTGTGGGCAAGTGCGTTTCCTAGTTCAAAACCAGGCGAGCTTTCCTGCGCAGTGCACAGGCAGCTCTGGAGAACCTCAGGTCTCCGCCGAAGGGTGGCCCTTTCTCTGAGTGGGGAAGGCCAGAGCAGAATATATGCTTTCTGCATTCAGGCCTGCTCTGGAGAAGAAAGGGGGAGGAGCTGGACTTGCCTAAATTTAAGAGTCAGATAAATTTCCCTCCTCTCCTAGGAAGAGCCACAGGCAGGTGGAGAAAAAGGTCACCAATGGAGCTCTTGCCACATGTCCCCTCCTCCACTCACGCCCACAACCTAAAAATGCTTATGCATTCCCAGGGGGATTAACCACATAAGTGAGACCACAACTCAGAAGAATTTAGTACCAGTTTGAAAATCAGAGTACAAAGAGGGGAATGGGGTCCTAGGTAAGGAGGCTTGCTTGGAGTCTATCTTTTTGTTGGAACTTCTTAGAAAAAAAAAAAAAGAATACTGGAAAGTGCATACAGTGAGAATACAAGTCAATGAATTTCTGCAAACTAAATAGACCCAGGTAGCTGACACCCGGCTCAAACACCAAAATTATCAGCACCTCAACATCTTATATTCCCTTTCATGCATTCCACTCCAAGGATTTTCTTGTTTTTGTGCTTTGTATAAATGGAGTTACACAGTATGTATTATTTGGTGTTTTTGCTCAGCATTTTTGTGAGATTCGTTGTGCGTGGTTGTAGATTGTTCATTCTCACTGCTGTAGAGCATCGTACTGCAGGGAACTTATCCATTCTACTGCTGATGGGCATTTGGGTAGTGTCCAGTTTCGGGATGTTATGATTAGTGCTGCTATGACCATTCTAGGACATGTCTTTTGGCAAGCATACGCAAGCATTTTGGTAGGGTGTATATCTAGTAGTGGAATTGCTGTCACACCATGTGTGTACAGTTAGCTTTAGGAGGACATTAGTGTTGCAAGTCAAAATACAGCTGGTGCTTACCTCCCCATCTTCACCAGCCCAGGAGAGCACAGGAAGGGGGTGCTCCACGCTCTTAGTTACAGCGCCTCAACTCCCTTCCCTCAAGTCCAGATGCTCTCAGGTAGTGGAAGTGGTTTCTTTAGAGTGCCAGTTACAAATGGGGTGCAATCCCTAGAAACTGAAGGTAATGCTTCCAAGTTTTAGTGACCAAGTTTTGACTGTTCAACCCTACCCACTTTCTTTGATGCTTTCCTTTAAATCCACTGACAGGGAACATGGTCAAAGCAAACACCAACTCCTCTTTCTTTCTCTCCAGGAATGTTCCCGATCAATCATCAGTTCAATTACCCCCTCTGCCACCCAGGGATTTTCTTTCTCAACAAGATGCCTGTAAGTATACTGATAACAGTCTCATTCAGAGTGGGATAACAAATTTATCAAGGTGGCTTAGTTGGCTCAGGCTGCCCATAACAAAATATTATAGACAGGGTAGCTTGAACAACAGAAATTTATTTTCTCATAATTCTGGAGGCTAGAAATCCAAGATCACAGTGCCAGCTGATTTGGTTTCTGGTGAGGACTGTCTTCCTGGCTTGAAGATGGCTGCCTTCTTGCTGTGTGCTCACACAGTGGGGAGATTCTATGGTGTCTCTTTTTATAAGGGCACTAATCCTAGTGGACCAGGGCTGCAGCCTTATGACTTTATTTAACATCAATTACTTTCTTAGAGGCTCCTAAGAGCCTCTAAATACAGCCACACTGGGGGTTAAGGCTTCAACATTTTGTGGGCACAAACATTCAGTCTATAACACGAGGATTTGCAGATGGCAGCAATCTGATTAAATGAGTTTGAAAGGATTAGAATAAGTATCAATGCTCCCAATGTTCACTTTATAAATTCATACTCAAATTCTGGCTTGGGATATGAGTAAAAAGGAACTTCGGGTTGTCGCTGGGCCTCTCACACTTCTTTTTTTAATTTTTTATTATTTCTCTTTTATTGATTCTAGAGACAGAGGAAGGGAGGGAGAAAGAGAGGGACAGAAACATCAATGCAAGGAAGAAATATCAATCGGTTCCCTCCTGCATGTGCCCTGACCGGGAATTGAACCTGTGACTCATTGGTTTGCAGGATGACGCCCAGACAACTGAGCCACACTGGCCAGGGCAAGGGCCTCTCACACTTGTATCTGCCTGGTTCCCTTGACTGGAATGCTGTTCCTTAAGCTCTTCACATAGCCGGCTCTACCTCCTCCTCCAAGTGTTGGTTCACATGTCACCACCCCAAAGAGCCCTTCCCTAACCACTCTATCTACAGCAATCCCACTAGTTTTCTGTAGGAAACTTACAGGAATGATCAGAATTGTCTTATCTAGTTATTGTTCATTTATTTATCAACCTCTTCCATGAGAATATAAACTCTAGGAAATAGGAACCTTTCTTGTCTTGTTCACCACTGCTTACCCACCACTAAGAATAATGCCTGGAGCTTAGCAGATAATTAATAAAAATGTTTTAACTGAGTGGATAAGTAGTGATATTAGCTAACATTTATTGAGCATGCACTGTGTATCAGGCCCTGTGCCTGACACTTTACAGGCATTATCTCATTTCATCTTCTCAACGATTCTACAAAGCTAGTACATTATTATTACCCTCCAACAGGTGTGGACACTTAGGCACAGAGAAGCTAAATGACTTACCCATGGTCACACAGTGAGTGACTGCTGGAGCCTTGAAGTGAACTCAGATCTGTCTAACTGCTTAGCTCTGCAGCTAAGCTAAAATGGAATGGTGGCCGTTGTTTGGGTTCTCTTAGAAAAAGATGAAATTGTAGTATAGGCAGTTCCCATCCCCATGAAAAGTGGAGCTGAGCTGTTTTGTCATCCTTCCCCTAGCCACTTTAGTCCTTTTGCTATGTACCCATACTCCACTAATGCTACCACTTGAAAATACCACTGTCCCCTTCTTCCTGAGAAGAGAGATTCATACATGAGTAATTAGCGATAGTTCTGGAAAACAGTGTAAGTCATTGTGAGGCATGTGTCAAAACGGAAATATGGTTTGTGTCACTTCCTTATGAGAATTAGGATCTTTAGACACAACGCTACCCACTTGGCTATTAGCTCTGTTCTGTTTCTGGTCAAAGTTTCTGTTTCACAGTTCCCACTGCAGTGCGGTCTTAGGCAGAGGGACATGGTAGTCAAGGTGGCTGACCAATATGTGCCATTTACTCACTGGAGTGATCCTGAGACTGTGCATGTCTCTGCTTTGGTTTGCTTTGTAAAATGAGGATCTGGTCCACCAAGAAAAAGATCACCAAAATCCATGAAAGCCATGCTAAGCCACACGGTCGAAAATATATACATGCATGAGAGCTTTGCATCTAAAAATCTTTCTGTATATTCCAGCCCCACAGGAAACTCCAAGTGTGCCGCCAGCAACATACTCATTGGTAAATAAAGTTAGAAATAAGGAGACAGTTTCCATCCCAAGCTATATCGAGCCTGAATGTGACTATGATGATGTGGAAATCCCTGCAGATATGGAAAACCATCATTTTAAAACAACCATTTCTTCTTTTTGGCAAGCTGAAGAGGGTTCACACAGCTTATTTTAAAACCATCAAGAATGGTTGAACTTCCATGTATCCAGTCCTGAAAGCAGTGGTAATGTTATGGGGCTGTATAAGATAAGCACTTCTGAACCTTAGATGAAGAAGCTTTAGTGATCAAATGATGGCAGCCAAAGAAAGATGCAACCACTCAGCCCTGAAGACCAAGAGGAGTCAGACCTTGAGCTTCTGTTGAGCAAGTTTCCACGGGAAGGACCGCTGAGCTTCATGGCTCCCACCCAGAGAAAGTACCCTGTTCTCGGCACTCTTCCCTCTTTCCTCTTCTTTGTTTTAAGAGATCTTAAAGCTTGGGGTTTGATTGTGCAGAGGCTTCTAGGCTCCCGTCCCCAGCACCGTGGCTAGGAGCACAAGGTCTTGTCCCTCCCAGCCCCACCCACCTCCTGCATAGTGTCTTGGGGTGGCAGTAGCAGCTGAGTGCTCTTGTGTGCAAGTCACCCTGTCAGCCTTGTGAGTTCTTCAAGGGTGGGGAGTGCTTTCTATTCTTATGAACCCTTTCCACCTACACACACCTCAGACCCCAGTGCCTCTCTATGACATCGGTCAGGCTGACCATAGAGTTCAAGTTCCCACCCAGGTTTTTTTCTGTGCTTCCCAGTTGCACCAAAACAATCAACAGAGGACAGATGTTACACGTAAAAGTGTCATTTTGCAATATGTATATTGGGATACTGGAAAAGTAGGTTTTCCCAGGAAAAATCATGAGAAACAGGAAGGAAAGGGGTGATTAAATGGCAGATTCAAGATGAGAGTTCAGGGGCTTAAGGCCTTCCTGCACAATTTTCATTACTGCTTCCTCCCTATATAAAGCCAAGGCCCTTCCCTCCAGATCACTGTCCCTGAGCGTTTGGGAGGCAGAATCTCCAGTATGGAGTGCTACAGCTAATGACATGCCAGGGGAGCAGGCTGCTGTCCTGCTAAATGAGTGCCCTAGTGTGGTCACTGAGCCTTAAGTCAGCTTTGTAGGCTCCTGAACCTCATCAGTTCTTTCCAGTTGATCCACTAGAGCTCCAGGACTTGAGACTTTCTAACCAAACTCACAAGACGCTGATTTCTCAGCAATCCCTATAAAGGCAACTGATGAGCAGGGAGAGCACGTGAGCTGTGAAAAGGCGTAGGAATGACTGTGGGGCTGAGCTCTTCTTCAAGAGATGTCAAGCTTCCTCCTTCCACCAATGCTGGACCAGTGGGGATACATCTTTCTCCCAGGTTGTCTCTTTCTAGACTCCATAGACACCTCCAGCTTCCTGTTAATACCCCCTTATTGTAGGCCAGTGGTTCCCTCACTATGGCCTTATAGAACTCTGGCATTCAACATACCAAAGAGAGAACCCTTTTCCAAAATTATAGAAAATAAGTTAACAGCTATAAGTGTTTTACACGTATGCTTTCCTCTTGTAAATTTCCTGTAAGCTGTCTACATCTGTGACAAAAGTTAAAAGCAAATGCCTCTCAGCATCAGCATGCTGTAATTACCTGTCTACCTGTCCTTCTCCTGCACTGGACTGAGTGCAATGTGGGGACAGAGACTGCATCTCTCTTTGCCCCACTGTTCTCCCTCTTCCCATTCAATGCCCAGGCACTTTGTAGACAGTCAATAAAAATATTCACTAAATGATCAGTTGAATGAATAAATAAATTCCTCTGGGACCTCACTATTCCTTGTACTTGGCCTTATGAAAACATTCCTCCCTCTGCATTATAATTGCCTGGTTACATTTCCATTCTCCTTTTTTTAGTCTGGGGCTCGTATGGGGTGGAACTCGTCTGGCTCACTGCTATATTCCAAGTATCCAGGACAAACCCTGGCACATGGTAGGCACTTAATATTTATTGGATGTTGAATATTAATGGAAATTCTATCAATCAGTTGAACAAAAAAACAAGCGTGTATTATTTGGACACCTGTAATAAAGCCCCATTTTCGCCAATAACCTTGTTACAAGTTTGGGTGGTAGAATTAAATGTATCAAGATTTCACAGGACCTTCTGTGTATCCTAACCCCACAGGAAGCCCCAAGTCAGCTACCAGCTACATACTCATAAAGTTAGAAATAAGAAGATATTTTCCATCCCAAGCTCTATAGAACCTAAAGATGACTATGATGGCACTGAAATCACTGAATATATTGACAACTGTCATTTTAAAACAACTCCTGGTCTGCTACCCTAACTGCTTTTGAGAACTGACAGTTCACTTATACAATGAAACCATGGATTATAGTTTTCTTTTGGAAAGTTAACAGTCTGACCTTTGTGACACAAATAAGACTGTTGTCAGAGAATGTTGTCAGAGAACCAGCAGAAAATTTTAAAAATCATGTGTATCAACGCTAGCTGGTGTGGCTCAGTGGATTGAACATCAGCCTGTGAACCAAAGGGTTGCTGGTTCCATTCCCAGTAAAGGCACATGCCTGGGTTGTGGGCCAAGTCCCCAGTGGAGGGCATGCTAGAGGCAACCACACATTGATGTTTCTCTCCCTCCCTTTCTCCCTCCCTAAAAATAAATAAAATCTTTTTAAAAAATCATGTCCATGATTTAGGCTGCAAGGAACAGACTGTCCAACTAAAAGAAACTGAAACAATGAGGAGTTTACGACCTCACAAAACAAGAAGTCTGGAGGTAAGCACTCCAAATTCAACCACTTGGGAGTCAGCTGACCTTTCTTTGATTCTCTCAGCTTTGCCCTCCTGATGGCAAGGTAGCCACAATAGTTCCTATCATAACATTATAGTATAATGACATTCAAAGTTAGGAAGGAATGGGGCATTTCCTCCCATGTAGCTCTTTTATTAGGAAGGAAAATCTTTCCTAGAAGCCCCCAGCAACTTTCTGTAATGTCTTATTGGCCTGGACTGGTTCACATGCCCAACTATAGGAAAGGCCAGGGAGTGAACATTGGGCATTTTCAGCATTTCTTCTTTGCCATCAAGGAAAAAGGAGAGAATAGCTGCTGGATAGGCAGTCTCAGTTCACTCTCAAAAATCACATTACTTATTATTTGCTTTTTATTTTTTCCGTTACAATCTCAGAGTCATTAGGGAGTTCAGGGTAAGTTATGGTGTCTAGATTCTACCATTCACTCTTCTCCTACAGCATTTTGGCCAATAAAAATAGACATAGGACTGTCGGGCAAGTGAGGATAGTGACAATAACAGCAACAGCAACAATAACAGGAGCCCACAGTGACTGTGCACTTCCACTGTGTCAGAGTTCCAAGGGCTACACTGTCCAATGTAACCATGACCTTGAACAGGCAGGACTGCTGTGTGGTAATCAGAGAGGAGCTGCATCCTCCTGCTGCCTCCTTACCCTCACTGTTCTTGAAGCCCACTCTGATGGGCTAGTTCTCCCTTGCCCTCTTGGATAAAATTTCAGGCAGGTGCCACTGGGTCTTCTGGTCACTCTTAGATAATAAAAAGTCCTCCGGGTGTGTGTGACATGGGGGCATGAATCTGTCAAAACTCAGTGAACACACACTTAAGGTTTCTGTATTTCAACCTAAGTAAATCTGACCTTAAAAGAAAAAAAAAACTAAACAAATATTGAACTCTGGTTAATGACATGCACACTGGAGTATTTAGGGGAAAGTGTACCAATGTCTGCCATTGGGGAAAGTGTACCAATGTCTGCCATTGACCTTGAAATGTATCCAAAGACAAGATGGTGGTAGAGCCTGCACTTTTAGGTATAAACAGAGCCTCCTTGTTCTCATCCTAAATGCAGCAAGGTCTGGATCTGCAGAGCCAGCTGTGCCCCACCTACTTGCCCAGTTCCTGGGAAAAGAAAATGGAGGAATAGCTGTACATGCATCAAAGAGAGTTTAGATCCTGCTCTCCATTTTGAGGCAAAATAACTCCATCCATATTCTCAGCAAATGTTTTAGATTCAACTCAGTCAAGCGAGTTAGTCCCTCCCCTCTCCACCTCATAGGGAGAGAGATGGACTCTCCTCCTCTGTGGACATTGAGAGAAAGAGGATAAGACTCCCTCCTGACTAAGGATGACTTTCTCCAGAGCTGTGGAGGGCCAACGGTCAGAGCAGCACCCTGGGTGGTGGTCCACCCAGCTCTATCTCCATGGTGGAAACTTGCTCTTCATCTCCCCAGTATGGAGTCCACTCTTTTCAGCAAAAGCCTCAGATTTTTCTGTTGGATCCACCTCTTTCCCTTCTCTCCATTGGTATAATTTGTGTAAAGCCTCAGCCCAACCCAGAGGTAGAACACATGACCCAGACTGGCCAATCAGAGCTTCTCATTCCCTTGCCCCCAGTGACCAACTGGTTGATTCTTTGGGTTCCAGAGCAGGTCCCCTCAGCATGGGATTTGAAGCTATAATCATAGGATAGACACTCTCAAGGTAGAACCCATCACAAAAGACACTGAGCTGAGATAAGAGGAGGGTTCAGATCCTAATGGCATCATCTGAGCTCCTGTCTGTTGCCATGCTTGATGTAGGCATACTTATGGAGATGTTTAGTCACATGAGCCAATATTCTTTAAAAGCTTTCAACACTGTCTCTTAAGACCCATGCCCACCATCACTGCCTAATTTTGGTCTTGTCATCTTTCATGTAACTTAATACAAAAGCCTCTTGACTGTTCTCTCCTCCTCCAATTCATCTCCCAGTTGCTGTTAGAGGGAACTTTCTAAAACACATCCAATTAGGTAGTGGCCCTGCTTAAAATCCCTTGTGCCTACAGGGATAAAATCTACACCACCTAAGCACACCCTGCCAGGCCCTGACAACCAAGTCCCCACTGGGCTCATGTTAACAATTCCTCTCCTCCCACCACGAACTGACCATAGAAAACCACTGGCAGCTCCTGAAGCATCACAATGCTGCTAAAACTTCGTATGTTCTCTTCCTCCTGCTGGGAACTTTTTCCCCCCTCTTTCTCTACCTAATAAACTGCAACTCACCCCTTAGTACCCAGAGGGAGCATCACCTTCTCTGAGAGATCTTTCCTCAGCAGGTCAGGTGTGCCCCTCTCAATATTTCTCCCACACCTATCTCAATGCATAATTATCCCCTTCTTGTGGTTACACCTCTCTCCTTCCCATTAGATACTGGGCTCCTGAGGGTTAGGAGTATGTCTTAGGGTGACTCTACATTCAGGTTTGCCAAGAACAATAGTTTTGGCTTTTGTTTGATGCCTCAGCATAATTATTAAGAGCATCTTTTTTACTCTCAACTGTCCTGGTTTGGATGATAAATTACTTGTTCACTGTACTTATTTATGATCAAGTCCATGTCTATAAAGAGTGAGTGTTAGAAAAAGTATTTCCATGCCCTGACTGGTGTGGCTTAGTGGATTGAGCATCATGCTGCAAACCAAAAGGCTGTCAGTTTGATTCCCAGTCAGGGCACATGCCTAGGTTACGGGCCCTGTCCCCAGGTGGGGGGCATACAGGAGGCAACCAGTTGATGTTTCTCTCCCTTTTTTTCTCCCTCCCTTCCTCTCTCTAAAAGTAAATAGATAAAATCTTTTTTAAAAAAGTATTTCCAAATAAATGCATGAATAAGTGACCTTTCTAGGTCTAATTTTATTTTATCAAATAAATAGCCAAATTAGATTATTTCTAAGTTCTTTATTGCTTAAAGTGGTTCAAAGTAAGTCAATACTCCAAAAGGCCAAGATCAGTAATTTTGGTTTATTTTCCCCTTGAAATGAACCACCATATAGAATTCCACACTTAAATATATTAAGGCAGGGTTAACAACTTCAGAGACTATGACCTGCTGGGAGCCTGGTTATTGACACAAATAACTTCTCTACTATGGCTGAGTTCCCTCTGTTAGACCCACCAGGGGCTGGATAATCTCCTAACATCAGGTAAAAAATAAGTTCCATTTATTCTTGTGATGCATGTTGCATCAATAGGATTATTTCTGCTCAGATTTGCCCCCAATCTGTGGTGTGCTTCAGTTCCCAACCAATCTCACCCACATCCCTGAGTGCACACAGCATGCTCTGCCGTGGCCAAGCTGCAGTGAGAAATCTCACCGAGATTTGCACTTGGGTGCCGAAAGCCCTCCACCATAAATAACAGGTAACAACCGACTGTGGTCACATTTCATTTTACTAGAGCAGATGCAAAATTTTTGTAAGAAACAGCCAATCACTATTGTCACATCTTGGCTCTTTCACTATAAAACGCAGGTTTTTATATTTACCCACATCTTATTGCCAAAATCTAGCGTAGTTAAAGTTTCAGATCAGCTGCCCTTGAATAATTTAAATATTCTACAAACAATCAGAAAACAACACTAAATAACCTGGGTCACTTACAAAGTGGCCTATAAACTAACGTCCTTTGAATTTTTTGTAAACATTAGATGTCTTAGCATTTTTTTCACCAATTGGGTGTCAGTGGAACATAGCTTAGGTTTTCAAACACTTGCAGAAGGCATATTTAAGAACAAAGAAATTCCCCTGATGGTAAAAAAAAAAGTTTATTTGCATAACTTCTACATCTCTACCTCCCACGAGGCACAAACAAAAATAAATTTTCCGACACATTTAATGTTGGCACTTTACAATGCTATTTTCAGTGACCAAGAAAAACTTCCTCTGAATACATGAAAAATCAATATTACCCTGCATTTCTTACTATTGTTTAGAAAAGATGTTGCATCAATATTTCATAGACCAACTCTATTGTATCACTGGACTAGTTTAATGAGATTTCCACAATTCTTTACAATTTGAGATTTGCCTGAAAAAAAAAAACCCAAATATATACAGATTTATTTTTACGTTCTGCTTTAGCCACTTTGGAGTGCAATTTGGCAGCATCTAGTGAAGTTGAAAATATGGATACTTTACATGACCCAGCAACCCCACTTCAAGAGACATACCCTAGAACAGTGGCTTTAGAGCTTGTTGGTACAAGATCCCCATGACACTCATAAAAATGACTGAGGACACCAAAGAGATTTTATTTAAACAGAAGAGATCTACTGACATTTAGCTTATTGGAAATGAAAACTGAGAAAGATTTTAAATATGCATTAGTTAACTTAATAAATCATCATGTTAATATAAATAACATTTTTATTTAAATGATTATATTTTCTCAAGCAAAAACATTAGTAAAAAAGAATGGCATTATATTAGACTTCTGTGAATCTCTCTAACACCCAACTTAATAGAAGACATCCAGCTTCTTATATCTGCTTCTGTAGTCAACCTGTTACACTGTAAACACCATATACCCTCTGGGAAGTTCCACTGTACACTCATGAGAGAGGAAGCATGAATAAGGCCAAATAACATCTTAGTGCTGTTATGAAAATAGTTCTGATCTCATGGCCCAGACCACACTTTGAGAATCACTGCCCCAGAGAAACCGATGCATGTGTCACTTTGAGAATCACCGCCCTAAAGAAACTCAACCACATGTATAAAGATGTTCTTTGTAGTATCATTTATTACAGGGACAAAGTGGAACCAATGTCCATCTTGTAGTCTATCCACAAGGGACCACAAAGTCCACACAGGCTGCCCTGTTGTGCTTTGCTCACTACATACCTCCAGCTCTTAGAGCATGGTGGGTGCTCAAAAAACAACTGTGGAAGGAGGGAAGTGAGAGAGGCAGCAAGGGTGGAAATATGAATACTACTCTGCAACTTGCTTTACAATTTGACTCTGTTCCGTGAACATCTTTTCACAGATGTAAACTTAAGTTACAGGGTAGGAAGGGCCAAAAGTAATGTGATTCTTGTGTAGCTAGTAAGCATATTTTTCTAAAGTCCAAAAGTAAAGGTGTCTGTACTTTATCTGTTAAGCACCACAGGCTGCAAACCACTGCCATCTAATGGAGCATTAAGCTGTCCACACATTATGGGCAGACTGGCCTTTGTGGTTAACAAATTTTGCCCATATTTTGTTTGGAGGTATTCTGTAATTCAGATTTTAAAAATTAGTCGGTTATTTAAAGGCCTTTCTAGAAATAATATAACCAATGTAGATCTCTTTGTTACCCCTGTTATTTTCATGTACACTGGAGGATTTTCTTTTTTTTTTTTAATATATTTGATTGACTACGCTATTACAATTGCCCCATTTCCCTCCCTTTATTCCCCTCTGCCCTGCATCCCCCCTCCCACTCACATTCCCCCTCCTTAGTTCATGTCCATGGGTCATAAATATAAGTTCTTTGGCTTCTCCATTTCCCATACTATTCTTAACCTCCCCCTATTTTGTACCTACCATCTATGCTACTTATTCTCTATACCTTTTCCCCTATTTTCCCCCCTCCTTCTCCCCACTGATAACCCTCCATGTGATCTCTACTTCTGTGATTCTGTTCCTGTTCTAGTGGTTTGCTTAGTTTGTTTTTGTTTTTTAGGTTCCATTGTTGATAGTTGTGAGTTTGATGTTATTTTACTGTTCATATTTTTTATCTTCTTTTTCTTAGATAAGTCCCTTTAACGTTTCATATAATAAGGGCTTGGTGATGATGAACTTCTTTAACTTGATCTGATCTGGGAAGTACTTTATCTGTCCTTCTATTCTAAATGATAGCTTTGCTGGATAGAGTAATCTTGGATGTAGGCCCTTGCCTTTCATGACTTGGAATACTTCTTTCCAGCCCCTTCTTGCCTGTTAGGTACTTTTGAGAAATCAGCTGATAGTCTTATGGGAACTCCTTTATGGGTAACCGTCTCGTTTTCTTTTGCTGCTTTTAAGATTCTCTCCTTATCTTTAAAATTGGGTAACTTGGTGATGATGTGCCTTAGTATGTGCTTCCTTGGGTCCAGCTTCTTTGGGACTCTCTGAGCTTTCTGGACTTCCTGAAAGTCTATTTCCTTTGACAGATTGGGGAAGTTCTCCTTCATTATTTGTTTAAATAAGTTTTCAATTTCTTGTTCTTCCTCTTCTCCTCCTGGCACCCCTATGATTCAGATGTTGGAACATTTAAAGTGGCCCTGGAAGTTCCTCAGCTTCTCCTCACTTTTTTGAATTCTTCTTCATTCTGTTCTGGTTGAATGTTTATTTCTTCCTTCTTCTCCAAACCATTGAGTCCTGGTTTCCTTCCCTTCACTGTTAATTCCCTGTACATTTCTCTTTATTTCACTTTGCATAGCCTTCATTTCTTCCTGTATTTTGCAACCATTTCTGTGAGTATCCTGATTACCACTGTTTTAAACTCTGCATCTGATAGGTTGGCTGTCTCTTTGTTGCTTAGTTGTATTTTTTCTGGAACTTTGATCTGTTCTTTCATTTGGGCCTTTTTTTTTTTTTTTTTTTTTTTTTTTTTTTTTTTT